>QEAN01000223.1:0-13913 GCA_006535955.1 Synchytrium endobioticum | reverse complement strand
ACGAATCAATATTTGATTATGGTCTTGGGTATGGCCTCGAAGCATCAACAAGCCAACTCGGACCCCAGCCGGGTTTCTCTGACTTTTTAGGTGAAGCAAATATGCCGTGGGAAGCAACGCAACGGGAAGTGCTTGCACCTCGATTCGTGTATTCACATGATGATAGATATCCACTCCGGGACGATGGTTCTAGCAGCGAACTACACCGTCCCCCAACTGAGCATGGAGGTTTCGTTGGAGGAAGTAGCATGCACCCGGGTCCGTCCACTGATAATATCAATGCAGAAAACTGCCATTTTATCTGACTTCCATGTGCACTCGCAGCGCAATGTCACAGTATGGTCACTGTCAATGACAACTTTGATGTATGATGTTAATATTGTTACTCGATTGCATTCTTCATATCAACAATCGGTGGCATATTATTGATGCAATACTTAATACATCAGTTAGTAAACTCTCCTTACCTGTTGTTCGATTGCATACTTCATATCAGCCACATCTGATAGCGGAGACTGAAGACGCTATTCCTGAAGATCCAACATCGCATAATGTAGCAGCGAACCCCGGAAGTATTGAAGAATGGGCTTGACGTCGTTTCACCTCATTTATTAAGGCACCAAGATCTGGAAAGGAAATGTCGGAAACGGCTTCTTACACTCTGTTCGAGGAACCGTCGGGAACTGTATGCAATTGGCAGGTCGAGGGAGTTGAAACTTCCGGACTACGACTGGGAACCCGTCCGCAACATTCTTCTACCGAATCTGCTGAATCAACTTGCTCAGGGTCTGTCACCAATATGTAATACCGGAAAAATGTTAGAATGTTACCAGATGCGTGTCCGAAACGTCATCGACGTAAGTTCATACTTTGAGAGCGTTTTGTTGCTGAGATACTTCAAGCTGACCCTTGGTATCCCAGGGCCGAAACGAGGAAGCACGTCGAGGATTACCTTTCGATCTACGCGCCGTTTCGGACCCGACGCCATATGTGGCCGTAAGTCATCACAAAATGTGTATACGGCATAGTGACGCAGCTCTTGTACAATGATAGACATTGATAGCTCAGATAAGGTCGGATGCTCGACCCTCCACATTTACGGAAGCGCAACTACTCAAAGTATCCAAAGCAATCATTTCACTGGATCAGCTACACCTCATCCAGTCAGTAGCATGTGATTGATATGCTCGATGGACACCTACCTGATGTTTCGCCTTTCACTACAGCGCTTATCATCATCTCGTTGTCGAAACACTGGAGAATCTCGTCTTGACGATCAAGGATCACTTTGTCAACCTTCAAAACAGAGAAAAGCTAGAAACGGCACTGGCAGAGGTTGCGTGCGCCCAAACAATGCACCAAAATCTGCGGAGTGAATTTGAAAACATCATCCAAAGAATTCAAGATGAAGACGTCAACTGGCAGGAAAACGTGAACCTTCCAGCATATGAACTGGCGCCTGTAAATAGCATGCAATTTCCAACAGACAGCCAGTACTCCGCATATAACCACGAATCAATATTTGATTATGGTCTTGGGTATGGCCTCGAAGCATCAACAAGCCAACTCGGACCCCAGCCGGGTTTCTCTGACTTTTTAGGTGAAGCAAATATGCCGTGGGAAGCAACGCAACGGGAAGTGCTTGCACCTCGATTCGTGTATTCACATGATGATAGATATCCACTCCGGGACGATGGTTCTAGCAGCGAACTACACCGTCCCCCAACTGAGCATGGAGGTTTCGTTGGAGGAAGTAGCATGCACCCGGGTCCGTCCACTGATAATATCAATGCAGAAAACTGCCATTTTATCTGACTTCCATGTGCACTCGCAGCGCAATGTCACAGTATGGTCACTGTCAATGACAACTTTGATGTATGATGTTAATATTGTTACTCGATTGCATTCTTCATATCAACAATCGGTGGCATATTATTGATGCAATACTTAATACATCAGTTAGTAAACTCTCCTTACCTGTTGTTCGATTGCATACTTCATATCAGCCACATCTGATAGCGGAGACTGAAGACGCTATTCCTGAAGATCCAACATCGCATAATGTAGCAGCGAACCCCGGAAGTATTGAAGAATGGGCTTGACGTCGTTTCACCTCATTTATTAAGGCACCAAGATCTGGAAAGGAAATGTCGGAAACGGCTTCTTACACTCTGTTCGAGGAACCGTCGGGAACTGTATGCAATTGGCAGGTCGAGGGAGTTGAAACTTCCGGACTACGACTGGGAACCCGTCCGCAACATTCTTCTACCGAATCTGCTGAATCAACTTGCTCAGGGTCTGTCACCAATATGTAATACCGGAAAAATGTTAGAATGTTACCAGATGCGTGTCCGAAACGTCATCGACGTAAGTTCATACTTTGAGAGCGTTTTGTTGCAGAGATACTTTAAGCTGACGTTTGGTATCCCAGGGCCGAAACGAGGAAGCACGTCGAGGATTACCTTTCAATCTACGCGCCGATTCGGACCCGACGCCATATGTGGTCGTAAGTCATCGCAAAATGAGTATACGGCATAGTGACGCAGCTCTTCTCCAATACTAGACGTTGATTGCTCAGATAAGGTCGGATGCTCGACCCTTCACATTTACGGAAGCGCAACTACTTTATTTCGGAGCGACTACAGTATTGGCTATGTGTGGTATACACAAGTATCCATAAAGAACTATACAACTGTACTGTGCTGTTCTTTAAATTTTCTGCATGTTCACTACTAGGAAAACATAGAGACCATTGACAAAACCTTGGTTCAAAACATTGATATCTCTATGCACATGACAGGGCTTTCAAGAAATACTAAACGTAAGCATACCTAGATCAACCTAATAGGCCTTCTCTCTCGATATCTCATATTGAGGAGACTTGACGTTGAATGCTCTCTCAGCAATGTCCTCTTCTGAGAGTTCTGGAAAACTTGGGCATGGCCGCCCTAAAGGCCGAGGGTGAGTTGGAATGCTTGATGGATGTATGATATTTGCTGTTTGGATGGATGGAGAGTTTGAGTTATATATTTAGTTCTTGACTAAATGACCAACTACCTCTTCACTACCCCCAATAGGCGGGGCATCTACCTGAATGGACATGACATCGCCAAAGCAACAAGGAAATCATTGAGCCAACGACGTTGGAGTGTCATCCGGCGTATTAGTGAAACCAGGTGGTAGCCAAAGAAGGTAATGTGATGTACAGTTTATTGATTTATTTGTCTCTTACAATTTAGTTAAAACTTTGGTCGTAATCCGGTTCGACGTCAGCCAACTCATCCTCACTATTCATAACAGGTCGATTATTTAGCACCCTCTGTATCGGTTTTGATGGTGACGATTGTTGTCGTGTTCGCTGACGTGCTGCTGGATCATTAGCGTCGCTGGTTGGATCGCCTTCATCTGCATCTGCTACTTTATCATTGTCAGTGTGGAATCTATGCAACAAGTCCACGATACGGGCAAATGTCGGTCGACGAGAGGGAATATCTGTCCAACATTGTACAATAAGCTCGGCCTGATGTAGCACGACGCGTCAGTCCATCATATGATTGCGTAAATCCACCGCATTCTCTCGCCACGATAAACTCACCAATTCGGGAGGTACGTATTCGGGTAAAGTTGGTCTGGCACCTTCCAGCAAGACCTAACTTGAGCTCTGGTCAACCCACAGACTTGGCAATCGCGCACGGAACACACGGCATTGATACCCCGGAACTCCATCAGCTTTACCAGCATCCCTACTCACTTTTATACCGATATGCATAGGATTCATCCCCACATACGGCGGTGCCCTCGTCACAATCTCAAATAGTAATATTCCATACGAATAAACATCTGCAGCTGCATGGTTTATGCTATTGTCGCCCTTGGGCTTCAAGTTTCGTAAAAGTTCCGGAGCGATCCATTCAGGATGAGAAAGCCTTTGTGAATTTCGGTTCCTTTGCAGCAGCGGCGATTGAGAATAACCATAGTCACAGACTTTAACTGTGAATTCCGACATGACCTGCATGTTTCAGTAATCAAGCTGAAGGATTACTACCAAAACCGGAAGAGGAGAAGAGGGGCACGGATACTTACCAGGACGTTAGATGACTTTAGGTTTAAATGATACACCGCTGGGGTCAGTGAGTGTAGATAAGCGATACCCTGGGCCACTTCCTTTGCAAACTTTATTGCAAGGCTCTGATCCATTTCCTTGGTAGCATCTTGCAAGTACTCTCTTAGTGTTCCCAAGTCTCCCCATTCAACCAGTGTCGATATGTATGGACGAGTAACACAAGCTGCTCGCACTGCCGCTATGTTTGCATGCTGCAGCTTCCTAGGTTTGAGGATAAAGCTACTTCAACTTGCTTGTGTGGTCGCAAGAGGAGGTTGAATCCCGATGATAGGGAGCTTTATTTGTCTCCATTTGTGCAAGAGGTACCTTATGTTGGTAATCTCACTACGTATGGTCCTTTTCTCTTCATCGGTCAGTTGTTGATCTAGTAGTCTTTTGATGGCAACGGTGTAATTTGTCCATTGCCCTTTATGAACTTCGGCATACAGTGTCTTGCCTCTTGGCTCCAAAAACAGTACGGCATTGGTTGATGGTATCTCCCACCCGACAGCAGCTATCGTTGAAGGCCCACATTCATTTCAAGGCTTGTTGGACGCAGACGAGCACGGTGCCAAGATACACATACCCCTTGACAGGAATCGAGCCTTGTGTTCATCCAGCACTTGGGCAGTAGGTCGAGCTGATTTGAATAGTGATTTACTAACTGCTTACTGCTGTATCTCCCAAGAAGTCGGGGCCTCACCTTTGGCGTCTACGACTATATGCTCGTTACTTAGTGCAAGCTCTACGGTCGGGGAGTCATGTCATGACAAGACACATTGGGGGGGGGGGGGAACGAGTATGTACCATACCTCCGAGTTTTAAGGCTAGTGATTCACTGGTCAATGCTAGTGGTGTCATGCCGTGTTTATTCTTAACTCGTACCAGCGCTCCACAGGATTGTAGGAAAAGCGCCATTTCAAAATTTCTCCAAAAGCAAGCATAATGAAGAGCAGTATTTCCATGGTCGTTGGCGATGTTGACTGGAGTTTAATAGTAAGGTGTTAGTAGTGCCAGTGTTGAAGCACAAACACGCCATGGCTTGTCGTACCGTTAGCTTTACGATTAATCAGCTATTATGAATTGATATATGTTCAATGACAATAAGAGATAGAGAGGGCGAAACTACACCCGCGGGCGTCCAGACCCAATACGGAAAATACACAAAGCAACCAGTGGTACTCAACTAGCTTAATTACGGCCATTTGGGCGGCTTGGGCGGCCAATATCAATGCTGTATCGCCGGCGACAGTCTGAGCATCGATCTTGCAGCCGGCGTTCAATGCCCATATTAGTACATCGATTTGTCCGTATTTGGCAGCTACATGAAGCACGGTTTGATCGTGCAGGTCTCTATGACATGGTGATGGGGTCAGAGCACGGGCGAACCTTGGTTCTATGAGGAGCAGGAACGGCCGGAAGGTTGAAGCGAGGATGAGTTACTTTGTGTGTATTCCGTCGTCCACCGTGTCAGAGTCTGGATCCAGGAGTATCTCCTGTGCTAGGGCGAGGTCTCCCGCTTTTGCTGCATCATGAAGTACGCCCATTGCTCACGGTGAGCAGGTCTTCATTTACTCCGTTCGTCAGTATCATCCGCAAGGGTTGCGTCGTAAGCAGGCCACGGAGCAACACTGTGGGGCCGGCGCACCGTGCCAGAGCGCGAGTATGTTGATGTGTTTTTTGGGCAGTTTTATAGGACGACGATTCGCCCGTGCCTGCCACGTGCAAGACAAAACCTCGTGGCAGCAGGGGCGATGATGACTCATGAGGCTGACCCCCCTGCCTAGATGCGATCGCCCATGCCCAGGCTCACCCGCGTGCCAGACATGGAATGTAGCGGCAGCAGCAGCATAGTCGCCTTTAGCCGTGATGAATTCCTACCAGGCCTGTCCTCGTCCTCATCCTCATCATCTCCATGGCCAGTGTCGGCTGCTGCTTCCTTCTCGCCAGTGACATTCATCGCTGATCATCGACACATTCCACTGGACCGACTGAAGAATGAACTCAATACCGCATTGCGTCAATTGAAACACGAATTGATTGATTTGATTAATCGCGATTATGCCGATTTCATCAGTTTGTCTACTGTACGTATGATTTGTATGGTTGATGGCCCCCCCCCCCGACTGTGGCCAACATTCTGGCCTGGCCGCTCCCTTTGCCAATAGAATTTGACCGGCGTAGATGCCGTTATCAAGGATATTGGGAGCCCGCTGGAAGCTATGCATTCCCAGGTCACGGTATGTCTTGGCCGTCAAGTCAGCATGGTGCAAAGTATCTAGCTGATTTATACTACCTCAACTCACCAGTGGGTGCGGTCGTCTCTGCAGCAGGTCATAAGTCAATTAGAAACACAGCTGAAGGCTCGGTCTCATATTCGGGAGAAAAAAGTAAGACAATAGATCCACCCGCTCTGGGCAAGTAACGTCTCTAACAGGCCACCATAGGCCACGGTGCATCTACTATTATCCATACACGAATCCTTCAGTAAGGTGGAAGAATTGTTGGGTATAGCGTCCACGACCCCCATCAATGGTCCTACCAGCGATCTTACCATTTCAAATACACCGTCACATCTCGATTCACAGATACTAGCTCAAGATACGTATGTATAGCTGTCTGGCTGCTTCAGGCATCAGATATTATGAAATCAAAGCTGATCTAGAAGCCTCTGTGCAGGTTTGCCAATGATACTGATGGCAAATTGATTGAGCGTGTAGCTATTGAATTCAATCAATTGCAGTATTTTGTGTCAAGAGGTGCCAATCTTCCTTATGTATCTAACATCGAATGGGTACGCCCAGATTTAAATGTCATAAGCGTTGTGTCCCAGTGATTATTGTTCTCTCCAACCCACACCAAACAATCGGAATTAGAGAATATCCAGAGTCAAGGACACCCTGACCTCAAATTTGTCAAAAGCACTAAAAGCCGCCTATCTCAAAGTCATTGCCAAACCTAATGATGCTACTGCCGCCACCATCTTGGCGCAGTACCTAAGAACTTATGTTCTTATCGACAAGATCAAAGATGCCCAAGACATTTTCAACGATGCTGTAGTAGCTCCATTTGTTCAAAAGGTAGTGCTATATATATGAGATTGCACGAAAGGTCTACTAACTATACATACCTCCAACCCAGATAATCCTTGCTCCGTCAAATGTCAGTAGTAATGAGTTCGATCCACAGGCCATGCCTGCCATCTCAGCGACGTCAAGTCATCATAAGGCGAACAACGCAAACAATCCAGCCGAGATATATCAGAAAATTATTAGCTTTGCCAAAACTGAATGCACTCCAGTGCTAGAATTGTCAAATCAGGTATTTAAAGGTACAACTCGTGACATGCTGGTTGATTCCGTTTGGGCCACGGCTGTGACAGGGATTATGGATCGAATGTCCGGAATCACCGCTGTCGGACTACCTGATGTATTTCAAAAGGTATTTGTCTGATCCTTTGAAGAATCGCACTATTAGCATCAAACAGCTTCGTGACGTGTCGGCTACTGGTTTAGAATTACGCACTCGCCATGGACTTTGTATCCCAATTTGAGGCACTGTGCAAAAGGAAAAAGACATTGTCGTTATTGAGGTTGCATCCTGTGTATGTTGACTTTATCAAGAGGTGGCAGTTGTCTGTATATTTCCAGCTCAGGTAATGTTGCAGAAACAATTTGTATCTAAATTGCGTGTACTGCTGCTGACATTGTTCACTACCAGATCGAAAGAGATATATGGCAAAATGGAAGTGGGATGTACATCTTTTGAATGGATTTATGCCAATCTGAAACTAGATCCATCGTCACCCATATCCCCGTTCGTACTGGCTCCTAGTAATATCCTCTTGAACTGCATCAGAACATGTTTTGATGATGGCGTCTTTCTGTGGAGTGTTTCGTACAGGCTGTGGAAATTGACGTTACAGGTATGCTGTCATAATCGTGGGTTTGATTATTACTAGTCGCGATTTGACAAGAACTCTGCCATAGTTGATTGGACGGTATGTTTTGTTTCTGAAGATGGTGCTGAGTCAAGTATTATTACACGTTGCTCGTAAACCCAAAGATGGTGCCGTGAGTCTATACCATGCGCTCGCGGTGGACCTCGTGCTTACTAATGTGCTATTCGTAAACCAAATAGCGAAAATCGACAGATACAGCAGCATCTGCATCATCAGGAACTCCAACCGCAACTACGACCGCAGGCGTAGCTGATGAAGTAATCTTGAAACGATTGAGTGGAATGTATCGTGACTGTGTATTAACAAATGAGCAGGAAAGTGTGCGATGTACATACGGTCCTCCCGCCAGTTATGTGCAAAAATCAAGGCTGACCTCTGTTTCCTTACAGATAACACTACTGGGAAAAGGCACTATTGCTCCGCGGATCATACGGCAAGATCAACAGGGACCATCAGCATTATCCACTGGCACATTGCTCTGTGAGTTCATTCATAGCCCGAGAAACCACGCTGCTGCCATTCTCATCCTCTAAGTGACAATGTAGCAATCCTGGAGGAAACACTCGAGCCACTGCATACCGACCTTCGACTCGCCACATCGCAGCACATCATAGACATTCTTTCGAGTCAGTGCACAGAATCCCTACGCAGTGACATCTTCAATATCCCAGGACAGTACAGAAGGACCAACAAGGAGGTCTGCGGTTCTTCTCCGGGCAGAGACCCCCACCCCGTTGTTTACCCACCCCCGTTTACATAAACGTACTAGCCACCGACACGGCCATCATATTACGTGGCATCAATCCTCGAGCCGGTATCTGCGTTCGTGTCAGACTGCAGCCACTTGTTTCCGTCTCCCCCGCATTCAGGTCACGCGCTACCTGCGGAATGGGCGACTGCGGTCCTCAACGAGGTTACATCCACGTACGTATTGCGATGAACGTCACAGATGCTTCCTTTTGAAAGCTGGCGTCTCCACTTGCTTACAGCTAAGTTTACCCCATTTGTGCAGGTTTACCGCCCAGGCTGTCGAAATGCTGGAGTCTCAGAAAAAGATATCAGAGTCTCTCAAACGGCTCCGACGAGGGGGTGCAACCGACTCGGAGAGTGCTGGTAACGGTGTGGCCATGAGTGATGATGACAAGATTCGATTGCAAGTGGTGTTGGATGTCAGACAGCTTGGTGTTGAGGTGTGTATAGTCGTGTTGTGGAGAGACATGGTTCCGAGTATGAATCCTGCGCGCGACCCATAGTTGCAAGGTCGTGGCATGGACGTGTCGACGTCTGAAAAGTATCGGGAGCTGTTGAAGGTTGTTGCGCCTTTTCTCTCCTTGGCAGAGTCAATCATGGTCATCCCTTGATGTATCAACAATACTATAGCAGCAATCCTTATGCGTAATATAGTTGGATTGGCATTTGGACTTGATGTCATGACCAGTGATCATCGCATGATTCGATTAGTGAAGCGCACGTACTCTGAATATCATGATAATATGGAGTCGAATTCCACATTTCACAGCGCATTTCAACTTAATATACAGTTTTGATTGAGAAGTGTTGTAAATTATTGAACACACCCATATCCTGTCTTTTAATATTAAATCTAACTTGAATATCTTCCTCCAGTCCTCCTTTGTCGTGTTGTAGCACAACCAGACCGATGTACAGCACTGGATAATACACATGAACCAGCGCTCATTAAATACACATTGCAGAGGCTGCATTTGGTATGGAACCTTGTTCGTTAATAACATACGAATATGTTGATATTGCGCTGTAGACGCACGATCTTTGGACTGAATTGCTGACAAAAGATGCATGTAATACCGTTGCTCCATCGCAGTCAGAAAAAGGATGATATGGACTCCTTCACTGATGAACTGGTCAATCTGTGCATGAATATGCACGAAAGGTGAGGATAGAAATTAACTTATTCATACAATATTATACAAAAGCATATACTGCCTATGCGGTTAATGTAATTATCAACCAGTCATATCGAGGTGCCTACCAACTTTGCAGCTGGTAGGTGTCCGTGGCCTTGCGCTTCGTCTTCTTCTGGGGTTTCTTTATTTGCGCTATTTCCTTCGTCAGGTCGACTAGGTTCATAAACCTTATCAGCACCCTCTGGTTCAACTGCGGGTAGGTTGAGATCTTGTGGTCCCACTATGTCATCAAAAATGTCTCTATTGGATGATTCAGCAGTGGCCGGCGCGTCGCTAGATTTCCAATTTTCTCTCTATCTAAAGAGCACATCTGTTACTACTCTTAATGCACGTTTATTTGGCACTCAAATCCTGTATCCTTTGCTGTGTTGATCGTATCCTACCAACATGCCCTCAATAGACACGTCCTTCAGTTTGTTTCCACGATTTGGCTGTGGAATTACAACGATTACTTTGCATCCAAATTTCTTGAGACGCGTCAAATCCAGTGGCTTTCCATATAGTAATTCATCAGCCTGGTATCAAGTGTTTTCAGTCTTGCTCTACTGATCTGACGTAGTAGAATATACATTTTTTTGCGAAGTAAATCCATGAGAACCTTGTTTTCACATCCAGAAATGAAACATAGAATCTGCTTCCGGTTGGTGACGGAGTCTGGAGTAGGCCCTAAACTTCCGATACTATTAGATCCCCCACATTCTCTGGTGTGGTTTCTGATTTTTGTGGGAATGGTTCTCTGGAGAGTTTGGTCAATGCGCATACATCACATCCATCAAAATGACCAAGGTGGCCTACCCTACAGTATTGCAGGTAATGTTTCTCGTCAATTTTGCTGGCCAGGCATATTATTTCCTGTTTGGCATGTACTACAAAGAGATTTCCCGTTTGTGTACTTTCCATCATTTTTATTCCGTTTGAGAGATAAAACACCCATTGATTTGGTATGGTATCTGCCATCGATGTGTCGCGGTGGCGTTGGGATATATAGGGCTTCTGGGAATACATTTTGGATAACTTTACCATTTACCAGGCAAGGCACATTGATCATGCCCCTTCCCAATGCTCTTATCGTTTTGCGTATTGGCATTTGTGAATTGTGTGACATATAAAAGGAGGAAGAGTTTGCGAAGATGTCCAACATCTTTCGCAACCCTTGCTTACTGATACATCATCAAAGGTCAGGATTAGTAACATTAGATTATAACTTTAGTACTATATTACTACTTTATTACATACAATCTTGCTTACTGATACATCATCAAAATGTCAACAGCCAATAAATCAAATGAAAGTCATGTAGAATCAAACCATTGGCCAAACAGCCTGACCCGAGTATTTGTTTGGGGACTGCCAGCGACTCTGGTATTAGATGTGGTTGTATGACCATAAAGTGACGAATCACAAGATCTCTTCATAGCATCAGTGGACGGACGCAGGTGCATGTTACTTCCTCCAACGAAACCTACATGGTCCTCTGGGTGACGGCGTAGCTCGTTGCTAAAACGATCGTCCGGGAGTGGATCTCTGTCCTCACGTGAATGCCCGAATGGAGGTGCAAGCTCTGGTGTTGCTTCCCACGTCATATCTGCTACACCTAGAAAATCGATTAAAACCGGCTGGGGCCTGGGTTGGCTCGTTGATGCTTCGAGGCCACATCCAAGACCATGATTAGATATTGGCTCGTAGTTGTATACGGAGTTCTGGCCTTCTGGTAGTGATTGCATGCTAAGAATGTTGTCTAGGGGCGGCCAGTCGTATTTAGGAAGCTTCAACTTTTTGTGCTGGACGATATATTTATTTGGAATCCTCTCAAGGATTTCTCTATATTCATTCCCCAGATTTTGGTGTATTCCTAGGGCGCCTCCAACCTCTGAGAGTGCCTGTTCAAGTCTTTCTTCGTTTCCATGTGCGTTAATATGATACTTGATCGTCATGAAGAGAGTCTTCAGTTTTTCGAGGACAAGAAAATGATAAGCTCTGTAATGAAAAGCGGGACATCAGTTACAGGTCCATCAATGACATCATTCAGATGCTACTGACCTGGTGAGGTGTAGCTGACCTTCAGGCATAGATGCATTGGGGGTTTCCAGTAGTTGCTCTGCCGTTAATGTGGAGGGTCGAGCATCCGACCTTATCCAAGCAATCGCCGCCTGTCATTGTAGAAGAGCTGCGTCACTATGCCGTATACACATTTTGTGATGACTTACGGCCACATGTGGCGACGGGTCCAAAACGTCGTGTAGATTGGAAGGTAATCCTCGAAAAATCACCTCATCTCGGCCCTGGGATGCCACGGGTCAGCTTGAAGTATCTCAGCAACAAACCCTGTCGAATTATGAACTTACTACGATGACGTTTTCAACACGATTCCACAAACGTTCAAACATTTCTCCAGTAGTAACGTCATTGCGTATTTGTAACTGGTGGTGAGCAAATCGTTTCAAGGCCGGTAGAAGGATACTGTGGACACGTTTCCAGTCGTAGGGCGGAAGTTCCAACTTCCTCCACTGGGGACCTTTCTCCGTAGAGAGTCCAAGTAGTCGTTCCCCACATGTCTCCGCCAGATCATGGGACCATAGTAAATGGGTTGCAACGCTGTCGAGTCCCTTTTTTGATATTTCCGAGTTTTGATGCTTCGTTACGTGATGTTCGATCTTCAGGAATAGCGTCTTCAGTTTTTCGAAAACGAGATAATGGTATGCTCTGAAGTAAAATGCTGAATATCAGTCGACGGGCACATCAATGAGGTAACATAAATAGCACTGACCTGGTGAACCGTAACTGACTTGGGCGCATAGACTCTTCGGGTTCCTGGAATAGCTGCTGTTCGGTAAATGGAGATAATGATGGAACAGACCTTGAACGAGTTATTGCAATATGTGCCTGTCATTGCAGAAGAGCTTCATTACTATGCTGGTTACCAATACCAAAATCATTGAATACTCACTCTTATATATGACATGTCTGAATAGTCGTTGCTAGAGTCACGAGATGTCCTAAACAAGGCCATCTTCCGGTTCTGAAATATAGGGTGTGAGATTGGCGAAACCCGACATCTTCAAACTTCAACTTACACTGACGGCGTCAGTCGCACTCTTTCGCATCTTTCGCGCTGCTTCTATAAAAGCATTATCATCCAACACAGGAGCTGTCCCAATGGTGGTGATGAGAGCTGTCACGACGATGACAATATTGATGTAGAAGGATTTCACCATCCTGAAACTTTACAGTAATGTCAGTCTGCGACCGTCTTCATCAGCTGCGGCTGCTGTTCCTCATCCATCAACAACCAGTTTGCTAATGCATCCACTTCCACAATCACCGGGACGTCCACATCTGACAATAAAATATGAAATCGATGACAATCGTTGAGCTGACTCCATATATAACTCCCAGATGAATGACCACTCACATGGCAACCTATAACATACAGTGATATATATGAGGGATCATGTTGTAGGCAATGATGGGAAGGGAGAGTAGAGAAAACATCAATTGTATGCACAGGGAAGTCCCTTAAATAGCACGTAACCAAAACTATTAGTTCAAGAAATAGTCCGTCCCTCTATACACTAAGGCTTTATCGTACAATTGAGACATGGAACAAATGTGTCACGATACCCCAGACAGACGCTATTGGTATTGTTGATCATGTAACAACTCGTATTTAGTGATGACTTTAATCGCCGGTGTTGACAACGTTGTTCTATACAACGTTTTCAATTGTCCTGAAAGTTTATGTGTTGTATATGAGAAGCAAACATGCGGTTAAATAGGTGACAGCCCGAGTCCGGCTTAGCGATTCGTCCGCTTGCCGTCAGACATCTGCTTCGGTCGGACGTATGGAGCCACAGATTTGACGTGTAGCGGCCTCACAGCGAAGGTGTCTCTTGGCTGGGAGATT
>QEAN01000222.1:10854-28036 GCA_006535955.1 Synchytrium endobioticum | reverse complement strand
TAGTGTTGGCATTTCAAGAAACTAGTGTGTGACTAGGGAGCACATACATTTCCTACGGCAGACGTTTGATGAAGATGGGGGAGCATGAGCACCAACAAAAGGGGGATGGTGGCCCATCGTGTTGTTTGCATGTTGAAAAGGGTAGTAATTTTCATGGCTTGTCACCCACAACAGCAATCTGTGATGAATACTCTGAGTGCTTGATGTATAGGTATTATAAAACTGCAGCAGTACCACTCACCCTCGCTAATGTATCTATGACACTTCTTCATATACGTCTCCCATTGCCAAAGTAACCTTGCCTTATCTGTTGTATGAATGGTCCAACTTCAAAGGGCTCACTCTAGTCTGGCTCGAGGGGGATCACTTACACTGTATATAAAGTAAACAGTCAAAATTTCTCTCCTTACAATGTTACCGATTGCTGATATGAAGTATGCAATCGAACAACGTTATCAACCCTTATCAATGTGGAACAAACGATACGGCTTGGGCTATAAGTTGTTGAATATGAGGTGTTCGTCAAGCAATGTCCCTTACTAAAGGATACACTTTCTGAGGGCTCGGCGTACAGCTGGTGGAAGTATGATTGGGTGTAAAGGGCGACAAGGTGTCGTTTTATATTTGCACACCAGGAGACACGTGGCACGTCATTGATAACAACTACGTCTAACACCCAAACCTCCTCCCCAAAGACACCTACATTAGTATCCAGGCGTGCACACCTGTCACTATTATACATACTATTTGAGTTACAGATGTATATGTGTGAACCGTCAGTCTATAGTTTGCTACAGCTACAGCCAAGCAATCATCATTTACACATCATTCCGTGTATTGTTCCTTCCGATCACTACTACAGTACACTTTTCCTCATAATAAAGCCCAAGTATTTACTACTTATGTTTCTCTTTCGAGAACGTCATCCGATCTTCCATAGTGGGACAATTCGATTGGGTAGACCCATCTGAAATCTATGGATGGAAACCGTAAATAATAGATGATATATATCCTGACCTCAATGCGGGCGCCCTCGTTAGGTCACAACCACGCCTCATTTTCGAATGATTTAAGCCAGCAGTATACATACCCCACTTCGGAAGGGACCGGGAACGGGGTGCCACACCAAGTCTGAATCCTATGAATTGAAACACTCAGTTGCTATTAAAACCAGACGAGCTGCAATGAGACGTGGGCGAGGGTCTGCTTGTTTGCAGTTCCACTACCAATACCTCCTCCGGATAGTGCGCACAACCTTCATAAATACACCCCGTTGTCCACTGCTTTGAGCATACAATGCACATACCTCGGATGAACTGCCATCATTATCTACAAATGGGGAGGTACCCACAATTGATTCCTATTGATTGAAACACTCAGATATACCATCAGAATCGTATGGCTGCCGACTGACTTCGGCATACTATATACATACCAAATTTGGAGATAGTTCGGGCAATTCTACAGCCTATATAGTGAAACACTCAGTCACCACCAAAAACCAGGACATTTCTATCTCACTCCCTTCATAGCGAATGATTTGAGGCAGCAGTATACACACCTCAGTTAGAACGGGACCGCCAGCGGGGGGCCGTCCCGGATCTGAATCCTATGGATTGAAACACTCAGTTGCTACTAAAACCAGACGAGGTGCAATGAGACGTGGGCGAGGGTCTGCTTGTTTGCAGTTGTTCCATAACTGCACACTTCCATCTCACTCCCTTCATAGCGATACGTCCTCCGGATGGCCGCCAGTTGGACTGCGAAAACAACGTACTTGTGGTACCTCAGCATCTTCTTCATGGGAGCCCTATTGTTTCGCATGTATCAGACCCCTGTCAAGCATCGATGGACGGGCAAATACGTACACAGAGTCCACCAGCAGAAGCCAGATGAAAGAGGATGATCATTTGCAATACGATAAAGGTAATCACATTCATTATCAATGCTCGTTTCATTGTGGTATGGCCCTGTCAAGCGGTTGTTGAGAGATGATTCAATATTAGCGTGGGATGAATGAAGCATTGACTGCCGAGCACTCCGAGAGAAGCAAAAGTCTCTGCATAACCTGCCGTACTTAGTGCTAGGGCTAGGGTAGGCAAGCTTCTTTTGGTAGGATGGATGGGGATGGGATTTGCGTTGACCCCTGTATTGTACAGTGTTAGCAACCAAACGGCATCCATGAAAATGATTCCACTCACGTAGGTCGGTTCTTCGCGGTTTTTCACGCCGCCTAAATAGTCTTTCGACTATTATTCGTACAGGTTGGTGCATGTTAGCATAATCGTACAACGGCATGAGGCTGTATGTGCACTCTCTTACCTTCTCGACCAGTACGCAACATTGAGTTGTGTCACGAAAGTGACACGTCGTGTGAGCACTACTCACACTCCCGTTAACGTGTTTGGGATGAGGGGTATAAAAAGAGCAAGAGTTAGATGCTTGACCCCTGAGTTCAAAAACTCTTGCTAAATAGATAATACATGTATAAACATACATTATCAAAGTCTATACAAGTTGCCTGTTGTGCTGGTGAGAAGGAAAGAGAGGCAGGAAAGTGGCCTTGAAATATCTCTTCAGGTCACATTTTGTTCTTCTGTGTTCGATGCCGGGCTTTATGCGGTAGGAAGGTAATTGGATAGTTGGTACCTCTATCGTTTACTGTGGTACTCCTAGGCTTGGACGGATAACCCTTGTATGTCACGGTGAATTGCTCCATTCCGACTGAAAGATGGAGCTGCAAAAAGAAGGTTGAGGTGTATACCTCCGTTCTAAAATATTGGTTGTTGTTGGCTTCCAGAAGCTTTCGCTCATATTCGTCTGCCATTCCTATTCTAGATTTTTGTCGGTTATCGCCACCAACTTTCTTTATGCCAGAGTCCCATCTATCTAACATCTAGTAGAGATGGAAAAGCGGTGAATATGAATACATTATTGACGGTACACATTTCCATTGAAGAAATGTCCATAATCCTATCACAACTCACCCGACAACACCATTACCCAACATCCATCAATCCAACTCACCTTGGTATAGGGCGACCATGCCCAAATTTTGGAGTCCTGTCCATGAAGAATCCCTCCAAAGGCCGTCTGCTGGACGAGGTGTTTCTGTTGCCTCCGGAAATGCTGGCCAAGGGAAGATACATGTCAGTCATCTGGAACATGATGAAAGGCCTGCCTACCTGAAGTCGCCCTCCAAGAACAGGAATACCCCTATGAAGCGGAAGGCGGATGAAGCTGGTACATCCCGGGGTGGATCAAGAAAAACTCGCTAGGCGGTATGAAAATCCGCCAAACAATGACCTACGAAAGTGGAATCATTTCCTTGATTGCTGTTTGGTTACTAACACCGCATCGTTTACAATATCCTAGGGGTCACTGTACACAATACGCAGTACATAAAACGAATTCGAAAATAAATACATACATGGAACTCTCGGCGTGCTACGATATAAATGTATAGTGTACATGGTGCAGATGCTCCGATAGGCGCTCTTCTTCTACGGAGGAGCACTAGCAGATAGCCGTCCTACATTCAACCGTCATGACGCTGGTAGCTCCGGCTGGTCGCCTACCGTTCAGACTGTAGCCTGTTAGTATCTAATTCTCATTATGATCTCAACAGCCTAAATCAATTCATCACAGAATCGTTTCAGAGCTGCCCACACATCCGCAATGGTTGCTGGTTTCGCTAAATTCAGTTTAAAATTTTACTTCCCAACGCCGACATCAGGTCGTAACAATTGAATCAAACACTTACGAACAAAGTCCTGCATTCCCACTTCACGACACCTCACTTTGTCATCCCAAAAAGCATTTGCAGTTAGTCCCACAATCCATGGCTTATCAGTGAAGCCTAACTTGGCTCTAATCGCCTTTGTACATTCATACCCATCCATTCTAGGCATCATAATATCCATTAATACTACGTCGTATTTCCCTTCATCATTCCCAATCTTCTCCAGAGCTTCGATACCGTCATTTGCTATTGCAAGATCCGTTGTTTTGAAACCTAATCTGCCCAACATCTTCGTTATGACCAACTGATTGATAACATTATCTTCTACCACGAGTATTTTCAATGGCGGGAGTAGCAGGCTGCCACCTGCTGTTGGTCCCATGCACGATGTTAACAAGGGCAATTGTGTTGGCGAGATTAGACCCATGGATGCACTATCATTCGCACCGACAACATCATTAACCTTTTCTGCGCTACCACCTGCTGCTTGGTTGCGCATTACCCCATTACGCTTCAGCCGTCGACCATCCGTACGAGAATGGGCATGTAATTCATCATCGCCTTCATCAAAGGTCAAGAGCGTCTCTTCTGAAAACGTTATAGGCGGCCGGCCTATAATAAAATCAAGCCATCGTGCGAATTCTGCTACCTTCAGGGGCCGTTGTGCCGTTGAAGCGGCGGAATTTTTTGATACCGGTGATTCAGTTTGGCAACGGTAAACAGTAAAGCCATACAATATGAAACATCGATGCGACAGCCCTGAATTAGTTAGTGTGACTAGCATTTCCTTTTCATTATATAGAGTGTTGACTATGACACCATGTACGGGGATGTTGGAACTCAAGAATTCTGATATATTCTTGAACGCATGGACCACCATTTTTGGTGAGCAATACAAAGCTAGTAATTCGAATCAATAATTTAGCCGTTGTCAACACGAAGGAAGGTATTGACTGGCGCAGTATTCCCGCTTGGATTGTATAATACATACCAAGGTGCTCGAGCCCACGCAAAGTGTCTGGGTTACCATCAATGATGCTCAAAACCAAGTTATCATAACTAGAATCCGGCAAAACGGTCTGTAATGACACTGGTATATCCCATTCATGCTCATAGTACTCATCCAAGTACAGACTGACTGCGAACTGCGTACCACGTTCCTGCTGATTCGGCCGTACTGTTATCGTCCCACCCATATAATTACATAGAGTTTTCGCAATGGCCAGTCCTAATCCTGTTCCACCGTACCGCCTTGTATGGCTCTACAGTTTAAAGAGGGAATGAGCCTTCAAATTCCTGAACTGTGTCGCGCTAGCACTCACAGCGTCGGCTTGGGAAAACTTTTGGAAGAGTTTTGACACATCTTCGGGCCGGATACCAATGCCCGTATCAGTGACATCGATACGCAACACCACTTTTCCTGCTCTTGTGGAAGGAGTCGTTTGTACTTCTAACGTTACTGAGCCGGTAGATTCGGTAAACTTGCACCCATTAGCCAATAGGTTGACAAGGATTTGTCGGAATCGTGTCTAACCCGTGACAGCGATGTGAGTAAGAGAGCGGAAACTAGATTGATAATTTCTTTTTTGTTCCTTTGACGCCATTCAACATAAGGCAGGATGCGCATACCACATCGCCGACGAGTATCTTTGGTACATCATGTCCACAAATTAGCACGATTTGTGGAAACTTTCCATCATGATCCTGTACAGCGACTACATCAGCCGCCATTTCCAAAGCATCCCTTATAATAAACGGTGACCGATCCAGATTGAAGTTCTCATCTTCATATTTACTGAAATCCAAAATGTTGTTTACTATTGTGACCAGCATTTGCGCGGACTTTTTAGCCAACTCCAGCATTTCTAACACTTCCTCGAACTGACTCTCTTGCACGACTTTCATATCTAAAAGCATCGACAGAAGCGATGATATGGCGAATAGAGGCGTTCTACAAATAACGTGAAGTCGGTTTGGAATGAAATAGTGGGCAAAAAAATGCGAAGCGTCGTACCTCATCTCGTGAGACATAACAGCCGTAAAATCCTTTTGGGCCTGTGCAACTTTAACTTCCTTTCTGGCCTGCATCAACGCCACATTCTGCTCTTCCAATTGAGCAATCAGCAGCCGATCCTTTTCCACCATACTTGCTTCTAGTTTTGCTATTGTAATCTGCTCCGCCAAGTCCAGGAGGAGCGAAGACGTTCCAAATCCCGTTTCTTCTTCTAACGCCAATTTTGGCACATGTCTCGATATAAATACCAGGAATCCTGTCCGTTCATTTGGAAGGGACATTGGGGCTATAATCGCTTTTTCGTCGTGTGCTATACCTAAATGACGTGAGAGATCTGAATTCTCATGAGACACTACTAATACCGATCTAGTTTTGCCCTTGAAAACATGTTGTAGCAGATTGACATTGACATCAGGCATGGAAGCACTCAATAATGAGGCTGTAGTCGAAGTTGCCGACGACGAGGATATATGGAGTCCATTCGTACATGCATTAACCATCAATCTTACTTCTTCCTCTGATGTGAATCCACGAATATCCTCAGCTTCTGCTTCCTCATCTGATATGTCCAAACTGTGACGAGGTAATGGTGGATCTGTAAGTATATGCTCCGCGACACATTCGAGCATCATGTTCCGATTTGGGGTGTATATAAGACATCTTCTCGCTCCTTCCAATTTCGAGGCTATCTCGTATGCAGCTCTGGCTAATATCTCGGATTTGAGGTTGATGTTTGGTGTTGAAAGAGGTTGTCGTAGATTATGGACAATATCTCGAAATAATTTCATCTAAGTCGATTGCGGAAAAAAAAGATGACTTTTCAAAACATTCGAAAGATTCAGTGTGACCTTTTATGACAGTCAAGACGATTGACGTACATGATCGAACTCGCCACGTAATATCTGTTCAGCACGTTGTCGTTGGGCGATTTCAGTTTCTACCAGCTTCACATATCTAGGAGTAAGAAAGAATCAGTGTCTTTACAATGCGCCAGTCGTCACTTTTGCAACAGGTAATCACGTGATTTACTTTGGCAGACTTAATGCCTGCGGGATGGTAAAAAACAAGACAAGCGCTGTAAATAAGCTGACTAATGCTGTCAAAACTCTCGCTATGGCTAGAGAGAAAAATCGTGAATTCTCCATCTCAAAGACCTGTCAGCAGACCAATCAATTTCAACGAACGTACCAGCCAGAAAATGAGCTTTAAGCCATGGCATAAAGGCGCCGCTATAAGTAGCATAAATGTAGTCGGTTTAAAATCCATGATGCTACCGATGGTATACTGAATCTTACATGAGATGCGTAATTCCACATAGGGTGATAAATAGTACGAATAATATGGTGATTCCCGGAAAGGGACTAGAGTTGAAGGACACGTGAGTATGGCTTCAGGAGCATCTCAAATACATGTCCTGTTCAACTCAGCAACGGCGTTACAGATTCTTACACTTCCTGAGCCTTGATAACAAAACACAGCAACTCAATGGGAATGGAAAAATAGGCTACCGTAATCAGCGCGTCGCTGATTGCAGATATCAGTGCAAGGGGCTGGGATGAAAGTTCTTCTATTCCTCATCAGACAATGATGTCAGTCACGGGATTGACACCTGTTCAGCGGAGGGCTGCCACATGACAACATACCATTACTCATCTTGATACAGTCAGCAGAAGCGCATGAATCCAATTGTAAGTGATCCCCATTGTCAGGATAATGGTATGTTTGGTTCTGGGACTGATATGCGATGACATATCCAGCAGGTGAGGTGGGGTGGAATCGCAATGTGCCTAGCATTGGGAAGTATGGCCCGTCAGAATGCATGTACTCGCGTATCTCATGATCGATCGGACCAACAGGCAGACCTGAATACAGGTGGTCAATTGTTTGCTCCGTGGAATGACGTGCCATGGGGACAGCATGGGTGTGGCGGATTGAAGATGATGATATGATGGAGTACTGGGTAAGAGCGATGGTCGATTGATCGATGATATGTGGCGTGTTGATCCATAGTGCCAGTAGTGTACAATTAGCCAGGACACTGATGCCGGCAGAGACCATTATGTTCGATAGTGCTTGGGGATGATGGTTTATAGCAGGGCGGTTCGTTGCCTCCCGAGACTCGTGGGTAGGGTTCCCCGGGCAGCTGAATTCCGTACGCTTAACTACATCCCAGCGTCGACTCGCACCCTATGTCATCCAAGAGCTAACTTTGGACATGAGCCTCGCCAGGGCCTTGAAAAAGCGTAGCCGACCCACCCTGCCATTGCGCGGGTACCGGATGGAACCATGGACAACATACATTACGACCAGGCCCTCACGCTCCCCGACCGCCAAGCTGCAACTGCGGCGATCTGACTGCAGTTCTGGCTAAGCCCCGCCACTCCACATCTCATCATTCCCAGTCGATTTCCCAGGCTTTCCCAGTCAAGCCCAGCGCCTATCACTACTTCGGATATTTCCCACCAGAATCTAGCCCCCCACAATTTACGTTATGGTATTCGCTAAATCAACCACCTCGCCCGGGTCCTTCACCATTTATTCGTAACGGGCATGGTCTGAGAAATGGAAGGAATATGGATTGAATCCGATTCTTACAATGGTTTGACGGCAAATTAATACTCTGAAGCAGTGCAATTACTGTACTTCAGCATTGTGTGACGAGTCACTTGGCGAAACACTAACCTTGAGCATCTCTGAACCTTCCAGCTCGTCCTGCTGGTGTCGCAAATGGCGGGTTATATATCGACAATGTCGGGGTCGGAGATTACCTCCGCTGAGGGGTCGCCACACGTCAAATCTATGGCGTCATATCTCCGACTTAAGCAGATGTCCGACGATAAGCGGACGAATCGCTAAGCCAGACTCGGGCTGTCACCTATTTAACCGCATGTTTTCTTCTCAATCCATCCATCTAAACGTGCATATACAACATGGCGCTCAACCGGCGTATATGTATGAGGAAGCAGCATTATTACAAATTACACAACATTACGACACTTTGAAACACCGACTATGCCAGATTAGGCGCAACGGCTCCACAACTAAGTAATATGTTCTATCGGTTCTGTCTCTCTTCCAAATTCGCATACGCGCGGGCAGCATCAACAGTTTTTTCTCTGATATTCTCAGCTTCTGGTTGAATTTTACCTGGCATTCTACTCCTGCTCCACCCTCTGTCCTCAATTGCCTCGATGGGGTCAAATCGATCATTTAACTCTCCAAACAAATCTCTCAAAAGGTTGCCCAGTCTATCCAGCTCAACTGCACAAAATCGCATTGCCAAAGCCTAAATCAAAAGTACACGCCTTAGTGACTGCATGCCGCCTCAAGAACAGAGAGACTCACCCAAGAATAGAATCTAATGAAATCCTTACTCCTCCTCACCTCATTTTGATTTGCCGCTGTATCACTGAGAAACGCAGATAAGAAAGACTTGAACAAAACGTGTCGAGCGTGTGTTGCCGATGGAAGATTCGGTGGTAATGGGTGTTTCCAGCTCATTGTTGATGCGTAGAGATATAGCAACAATCTAAATAATTTGCAAAATGAGTACTCTTTAGGAAAAGGGATCCTCCTCCGGACCTACCTAACAGTGGCACGGAAATCATGTCTAGCTTTCATGAGCTCCGGTGTAAAATACTTCATTGCCAAGAACGGCTCATTTCCCACGGCCGCCTTAGCTGAAATTATTCTATCAACAATCGTCTGCAAGCTCTGTATAATGGCTGCATACTTTTCAGCGTCAAATCTCCCTTCTACCCTATGTACCAACCATATTCAGCATGTGAAAACTGTTGCAAACCTGACAAATACCTTGGCTCCACGCGGCTAAACCCAATCAATTGCCCTAACTGGGCAAACATCGGTGGTAGTATCGCTTGGTACCGTGACAAAGAAGCCAGAAGCTCATTACTGAGCCCCTCTGGATCATCCGTCTCAACATGCTGAGGTAAGACGATGTATGTGAATGACATCAAATCAACATAGAACGAATCAATAACGGTAATGATCTCGCTGATTCGTTCTCGAAGAATACGTCTCGCCAAGTTTGGAAAGATAGTGACGGAAAAGATCAGTACGAATGTGAGAGCTAGGCTTGTAGCTGCGAGTTGTTTGTACAGCCTTACATATGGTGGATCGTAAGGTAGTCCTATTGGTTAGAACAGCCTGAGCACGCGCCGGCAACAGCCAAGAAAGAAAAGGAACTCACCGCTCGGACCTTCGTGTCTGTACAAATACGAAAGGGTCATGGACTATTAGAATGCGAGTCAACATAGAGTTCTGGTAGTCTTGCATCACGCAAAAACCAACACGCCACGCATCAGCTTACACTACTATAAGAAAGCAATGATAGTATCCCCAGAGTTCTGACTGCGGTGGCATTCTGCGTGATGTAAACAAAAGGAATGGCCAGTAGCACTACAAAGAATGATAGACCATCTATATAATTTTTTTTTTCGAAATCAGCGACTGTCAGACGACCGGCGTGAGAACATTCAACAACCCACAAGCGTTGTAGACATTGTTGTTATCAATACGCCATGCCTTTAGTGAGACGAAACTCCATAAACTACCAATTGTGGCACCGGCGACGTTGACTACAAGAAAAACGCAATTCGAATTAATTCCTCAAAACATATCGAGAAACGTGGTAGGAATCTAGGCACATACTCAGAAAGCTATACGAAGGTCGTTATTGCATGCAATAAACATTCTGCTGGCAGGATCTCTTTTCTTACCTGGTGTAAGTCTGTCCCAAACTTGGGCTTATAGCTACCAACAGCGTGATAACAGCACCACTCAAGTTCCTATGATTCCATGGATCTATGAGTGAAACGACCCTATGATATTGTAAACGATGCAGTGTTAGGAACCAGACAGCATCCATGGAATTGATTTCACTTACATAGGTCAATGTTTCGAACAATATGTTGACGCCGCCTAGTGAGTCTTCAAAAAACGACGCACTCACCATGTCAGAAAGAAAGTAGTCTGGCTGAACAAGACGGCAGCCAAGAGTACCACGGCTGTGGCACCCTTCATTCCGTACACACTAGGTGGACTTTGGAGGAACTTGATGACTTTAGTGAGGGGTGCTCTCCATGTTTGTTTTGGTCTTTGTGTCGGTTTACTATTGCGATATTTGATTAAACCTTCAGGTTTATCAGATTGTATCGGTATTGATGTTGGATCATCCACCGCTGTAGCACCAGTATGAGTATTGGCGCTCTCATTGTTCTTAATAACAACAAGGCGGCGCTTTAGGAACGGCGGGAGGTAGTGCCGTAGTCTCTATGTAAGTGAAAAAGCCGTGTCATTCCTGCCTGCTTCTCTTGCAGCATCCCTGCATGACAATACTTGCAAAGTGAAGCCTCTTCTTTCTTTCTTTATGGATAAATATTGATAAAGCCTTGACTTCTTCAACAATAGCTTGCAGCCCAAAGATGAAGAAATTCACCTCTAATAAGTTCTCCCAATTCGGTAACGATGAATCGTCCACCTGATCCACGCCAATTTCGAACAAGTCATACATGACAGCGAACAGCTTTTCCACAAACCTGGCATATCCATTATCCAAAACTTGCACTATAATCCCTGAATCTTGCACAGGTTCCTGTATATCATCTGGCGATCTCTTCTGACTGATGCAAGCACCATATGTCGACGCATTTGATAGTCTTCGTTGTAGGTTGCTAGTATGGCCATATCCCAAGAGCTTTTCTCGCGCATCAATTAAGATACTTTCTAGACTCGCCGAAACATTCACCAAGGATTCTTTCAATGGTGTAGCGAAGCGATGACGATAGATTTCACTGTCGTTGAGTGAGCCGAGTGAGGTGGTCAGGGCAGCATCTATGGAAGCTATATGTTGGGCGATCTTGGTGAGGTGAGTTTGTATCTGCTCGTAATCGTCCATGTCCATTTCAGAGTAAAATATTTCGGCATCTGCTTCTACCTACGATGTAACTGAATAAGTGTATGTGCGTTCGAGACGACGGATATTATGGGAAAGTACTTGCAATCCTTTGAGCAATTTGGCTCAGTGAAGATCTCATTGTGGCAACGTTTCTCTGACGAATAGCCTGTTCTTCAATGGGGGTGTCAAGTAGATACGATCGACTTATCAACTCAATCAGCGAGGCAAAGTTTTTCATCGTTGCGGCCTGTGCATCTTTGAGGTCTGTTTCGGCAAAATCTACTGGTTTGGGGTTAATGTTGGAGGCCTGTACATAGGATAAGACGTACCGGGGAAGACAAAAGTATTGATAACCCAGTTTATTGCTAATCCGATGCTGAATGCAGCCATAGTGTGAAGCAGCTGGGTCCTGTTAGCATCATTGAATTTTCCACCAGCAGAGGTGAAGGTGAAGGATACACCTTGGAACGCCATCAACGACGCGATTACGCTGATGTTATAGTGACGGTAAGTTCATTACTCTCTGGTAGATGTTGGTGGGGTCAGTACTCACGTTAGGCCAAAGAGGCGCGGAAGCAAAGCCCTCGTAACATTCAATGGGTATATAATCAGGAGTAGGTAGACTCCATATGCGATTGTGCTACCATTTGAAGCGACAGCTATAAAGGCCCATGCTGCAGCCCCTAAGCCTATGCCGACTAATGATTGTAGTGCAGAATCGCGAAAGGCACCGACGGTTGCAGCAGGTGTGACTATGATACATATGACGAGTAGATTGGAGTAGACAGTAAGTCGCAGCCTCGCAGCTTCCGAAAATACCATGATGAAACCACTATTTTTGATGAATGAATCAGTGATCGGGTGTTTGTTTCGGTTGCGGAGCTGCCGTAGGTCTCATTCGAGGAGTCGAATGGTATATCATCCTTATCGCCTGGACAGGTCGACACATACACGAGGTACGACAAAACACCTGATTTGACAGATGTGCAGAATGTGAGTTTCAAGGATGGCCGTATTGTACAGAACATCATATTGGTATGATGAATGTGCGACAGTCATGACTACATGCTTACCCTTGACCAGATTCTGCAGCTTCCGCGATCTTAGCGATTCCACAGCGCTGCTCAAGATTGATTTTTGGAATGCGGATGAGCCCGCCCTCTCTGGCATTCCGCAGTTCCTACAGATATGGTGGCCCAATGTGCTATGCGGGCGTTTCAAAGAGTCAGACCGATGCCATGGCCGGCTGCCTAGGTGCGGGCTACAGGTTTCCACTTTCCAAATGAAAGCACCATGATGCTCGGTCGATGGAGCATGGGCCATAGGCATCCTAGTGCCGCAGTCGCCTGCTGGCCACCAGCATTCCGTCGCAACGCGTTGACACAGCGCAGCGACGATTCCAATGCTTACCAATCGAGTTTGGACCACAAACTGGTACCATGTCGTGCGTGCACTTGGTGGCCACAACTGGGCCGTGTCGAGTCCATCGCAGGGGCATTCTGCTTATCCCCTCATATGCCTCGCTATTACAAAAAGAAAAGAAACCTTTGCTGCCTTGTTGGAAGAAACAAGCCTATGAAGGCGATGGACAGCAAGATCGTGCAAGTGTCATATCAGCTCACTGTACAGGACACTGTCCCCAAACTTCCTTCCCCTTTCAGCACTTATCGTGCTCCGAAGCTACCTAGCAATGCACGAATAGAGTGGTGCCGGTGCGGGGGGATCTGCAGAGGGGGAGACGGCATGCATCCAATTATGACAGGTGATAAACGTATAATTACACCGTGCTGGAAATTATCATAGTAGTATATACATGCCGAACCGCAAATCACTATTCAAATTCGTCGACATTTTGAAGCGTGCCTTTATTGTTGCTGTTAATGTTTTGAGCCCTATACAAATCAGCGATCTACATGTCGCAATGGAACGTAGAATGAATGCAGCTGCACCAAGAGAGTGGCGAAACTCATACACATACCTGCGCAGCGTTAGTAGCTTGTTCTGGATTTTTATCATCACGGGTACGAATGAATCTTGGGAATCGCAGGCTTATACCCTTATTTGAATCCACTAGCCCGCTTGCTGCTTTGTGCACTGGCGATATGGACAAATCAGCGGCCTTGATTTCCCACACCTATACGAGCTTAGAGTTTTGACCACATCATGCTGCCGTATAGTTATTCCAACTTGCGACATACCTGAACTGGCTCAAACCAAACATCAGGTAGATCTTTTGGGTTGTCAGAGTAAGCATAGTAGTGTTTCGGGCGATCCATCTTATGTTTGCTGAAAAATTCGTAATGTCTCGCAAGATCCTCATCAGAAAAACCTGTTCCAATCTAGTCTTAGTATTCTGTTATTTCCCCTTCCCATGAGATTTAATGAGAGTCCATGTGGGAAACAGACCTTGCAAATGCTTTGGTATATTTCATTGTCTTCGTCATAACAGGCCAAGAGATAGCCACCATAAGCACCAGTGCGTTTACCCTTGCCGACATATCCGCCAATGACCACCAAGTCCAGCGTGTCTCCTACTCCAGACAAGTAATCTTTCTTGACCTACGAAATGTCTGTCAACGTACCATTATGGGGAGGACCTGGTCGGGTCACCAGAGCACCTATGAAATGCAGACCTTCAACCAGTTCCTTGATCGTTTACTAGGCTCATACGAGGCTTCCTTCTCCAAAGTCTTGACCATCAACCCTTCGCAATTTCCTGAAACAAGACTAATGACTCAGAAGTGTACAACAAGCACGGTACGAAATGTTGACGCTCACCGACAACACTTTCGTCAAGAAAAGTTTGAATTTCACCGACATCGGCAGTATCCATGTGTTTAGCAAATGCAAACTCTCCTTCAATCTCTTGAAAATGTTGATGCAAAATCTCTCGCCGTTTCACAAACGGCTCGCGGATGAGAGGCTACATTGCAGCGGCCCGTGAGTTGCGATACGATAGAGTTTTTTTTTTGGTTCTGAAAACACACTTACTTGGCCATTCAAATACAATAAATCAAAAGCAAACACAAGCACTTGTACTTGAACACCCTCAGTAGTCACACCTTTACGTTTACGAGTACTGAGCACTTGGAAGGGTAGAATGCATTTCTTTTCACGGTCCCATGGCACTGCTTCGGCATCCAAGACAAAAGACGTGACTGTTCCAGGCTTGCCAATGTTGGGTAATCGATCCATGATATCTGGATATTTGCCAGAGAGATTTTCAGAATTTCGGGAAAAGATACGAGTAGATCCGTCTTCCAATTTATGAATTTGGGCTCGTTCACCATCATACTTGTATTCGCAAGTGAAGGTCATGCCTTCAAATCGATCTAGCACGTCACTCAGCGCCTTGGTTGGATGGGCTAACATGGGCTTGAGGGGGATACCTAGATCCCGTATGGTTTGTTTTCAATCATATGAATAATGTCGTTAGTGCCATACATAATCAAGCAGCTCTACCTGGAGTCAGTTGGCACCGATTCGGCAGTTCTTGGTACCCATGCATTAACAATGTTGGAATGATTACATCATAATTGGGGAGTTCGCTATGTTACTGGCGTCAGCCCTCTGACGCAAAGCGACCTAGTATAGAAATGCCGTACAGACCTGTACACTTGTTTTATGATCCCTGTGGCTTCAAGGCATGCCGCATCCATGGATTCTTTGGAGATGTTCTTGTCACCCACTTCATGTCGAACTGCGGCATTTGCCAAAGAAACGAGGACTGTTTGTTCAGCCAGTCCAATCCGAAGCTTTCCTTCCAAAGATCGAACCAAGTACTTGGTTTCCGGCCCATTGCAGGCAACCAGCATGGAGTTCATCTTGGCAATCTTTTTGGCTTGAGACTGAACAATTACTCTGATTAGTCTTGTAACGCATCGATACAAATAACCTTGTAGAGCAGATTACTTACATTGCCACCGCTGATCTCTGAGATTTCTTTCAAAGTATTGAACACATGACTCACTGTCAGCGGTTTCGGTTTGAACATGGTCTGCTGGGAACTACGACTTGACTAGGGTAAAACATGTATGTTGGCGCTAGGATCTCGAATGCAAGGCGCTGATAGCTTTTGAACAAAACCAGGGAGTTACTTACTTGGGCCACTTTTCCCAAATCCCCGACAGTCTCGAGATCTGCTTTGATCTTGGCTACTGGTCTGCCTGTGGCTACAGCTATGGCTTTGATCAATATGGATTCACCTATTCCCAATTCTTTTCCTTCATACTCTGGCGACAGCTAGAGTTGACGTAGATGGTCAAACCAGCGGAAACTTTTTTGCGCGTCTTCAAATGCAAATGGACTACTCGGTTTATGCACAAATAAACACACTGTAACAGGTCATCAGGTGATTGACGAATAACAGTCAATAGGTATTTCGTCAATATACTTTGGATTTCCAATCTGGGAAATTGCGGTGTCAATGTTCATAACAGGCGTCGATACAGAAGGTGCTACTAATACCTTTTGGTAGTCGCTTCTACCGCATCAAAAGTATCACACAACGCAACGTAAGGGACTTTCTCTCCCTGCTTCCAACAGACATTCGTAAACAGTTCTGAGCATGAGGTTGATACTGGTTCTGGTCTTTCAAAGATTGCCGCGTGAGTACAACGTCCGCCGACCATTCATTTGGGCAAACAGCGTACTTTGATAAATCTGCATTAAGGGGACTAGCCCTTGGTGGCTCTGCGGTGTGTTCGCCAAGGTCGGAATCTGAGCCTGACGAAGGCGCATGATGCGGAGGAACAACTTCTGTTTTGCTCTTGTATGATGACTTGGTAGGTGAGGATGACTTTTTGGCCTTCTTTGCTCTGGCCTTTTTATCCGGAGATGGTAAACTTCTTTTGGCAGGCGGCCTAGATTCATCGTCTGACTTTGCCTATACGGGCAAATATGGTGTCATTTGTCAAGTTGTTATTGGAATGCAACGGTACGCAGCACCTTTTCAGTAGTAGATGCATGTGCGGTGGGCGAGGCATCATTGGCATCTTGTATATCTGAGTCTGAATCGTCAATGACTCGTCGCTTTTTCTCTATTTGAGTGGGATTGACGTGTTACTAGGGAGCGGTCTATCACTTATCACGTACTGGCTTCAATAGTAGAGGTTTTCTTGGCAATGAGAGTGGAGCTATGTTCTACTAGTGGTGAAGATGACGATGACGATGGTACTTCATTCTCTTTTGATGTCTTGTCAGAAGCAGTATCACCACTTTGGGTATGGCGATGTGGCGCATTGATCGGGTCGGGGGGTGGTCCTTTAATGACAGTACTGCAGCCGTTGGCCCAGAAGGACCTAGTGCGGTTGCGTACTAGTTGAGATGACAATGATACGTTAGTGCAGCGTAATGATGGATGCGTACGCCAATGTGGCCTGCTTCTTGCTCATGCTGATAGACAGCGGTGACGAGGAGATTCGCCAATAAGTACAGCGATGCAGATATACAGACTGGATTCCGATGAGCCTGGTGGGGATACGGGGTGCCAGCCTCGGGCCAAATCAAG
>QEAN01000222.1:0-10834 GCA_006535955.1 Synchytrium endobioticum | reverse complement strand
GGATGGAACGGCTCCACAGCGCACGGCACCGCATGACAAGACATTGACATGCATGGAAACGATCGCTCTCTACAAACGGGAACGAGCCACTGGGGGCCCTCGTGAAGAGCAAGGGCCGGTGCAGGATGGGCCTGCATGCCTCATGCTTTTGTGTCTGGAGCCGCATCTGGCCGGGATTGCAGCTGGCCTGGCTGGAAGGGCTGCCATCATGCGCTTCTACGAGTAGATAGCTATGATACGGCCTTGATAGCGCTGGCCTGCATTTGCTCAACCAATGCAGACCCGATCGAATTTGCGAAACATGGCACTCATAGTAAGTACGACCCTCGGCGGCTCACCAGAGCCTGCCGGGCCACACTTCGTCCATCCTCGCCGTTCATTGCAAATGCTGTATTGCGCGCCATGTCGTAGCTAAGCATCCCATCGTCCCAACGTCCGGCTCCCCAGACTTTCGCCCAGATGTCCCTGCTAAAGTACATCGGAATAGTAAGCACGCCAACACTGCCGTGTATGTACGGCCCTCCCTGCCATGTCTCTAACACCTCCTCCTGCGTCAAATTAGAGTAATGGCACCTCCAAGCCCTCTGTCAATGTCGACTGGATGAATGCCGACAATGAGCGTTACTTTGGACTCGAGAATGTAAGCGCTCGTGCTGTTTGGGCCAGCTCTTGTCGCTCACTGTCCCTCGGGTGTGTTCTCATGGTAGACCATCAACCAACTAGTTTGGGAATACATGGTAAATGTCTGACATTCAACACTGACATTGTGGCACTTGATCTCTCACCGAGCTACAATGAGCACTGTTCCTGCGCTACATACCACTCTCCGTATGACTACTAATTAATTACTACTCACCTAGTTATTGCAATTCCGTCTTACAAGCACTCTACTTTTGCAAGCCATTTCGAGAATGTCTACGCACCTACAACTACCCAGTCTCTGCTGCCCTGCTAGCTGTTGCATCCGAGCTCCCGAACGTAAATCCATGGACACTGGCCATGAAGGCCGCGGCTCCGTCGTCAGTCACTCATACCAACCACACAAATAATACGAATGGAACTCTCCAGCTAAATGGGAGCATCGCTTCTCCAAGTACAGCCGCGAATGCGAGAGACTCTAAAACAACCGGATCAATCACTGATAGCAAAGGTAGAAATCAGTCTGCGGTATCAATACCCGGCCGATCCAAACCAAATCCAGACAAGAATGGTAACGCCACCAACCAAACACATACAAACGGAGCCATCGATCAGTCTATGGTAGAAGGAGCTGAAACTAATGAAGAAACACTGTTATCTGTCTTACAAGATCTCTTTCTCAAGATAATATCACAAAAGAAAAAGACAGGTTCTATAGCACCAGCGCAGTTCGTCAGCAGGCTGAAAAAGGAAAACGAGTTATTCAGAAGTAGTCAGCATCAAGATGCCCACGAGTTTCTGAATTATGTGCTGAACGCCATTGGGGAGATACTTGTACGACAGCAAAAGGAGTTCAAAGTGAAATTGAAACCCTTTATTCTAGAGACTACCAATGATGGTACGTCGTCCTCGTGCAATGTCGTATAACCTGCGCTTCTTAATATACCTATGAACACGTAATGCTAGAGCCCAAGATGAAATCGTCAGCCACCCCAGCGAGTTGGGTACACGAGCTTTTTGAAGGTCTGTTGACAAATGAGACCAAATGCCTCACGTGTGAGACTGTGAGTTTCTAAATATCAAGGCCGATGTACTACTGGAGTACCTAAAATCTGCGGCTTTGTCTAGATTACAAATCGAGATGAGACTTTTCTTGATTTGTCTATAGATGTTGAGCAACATTCATCACTCACAGCATGTCTACGCAACTTCTCATCCTCAGAAACATTGTGCCACCGAAACAAGTTCTTTTGCGATACTTGTGGGTCGTTACAAGAAGCAGAAAAGAGGTGCGGCCTCTGCAAAATCGTGACTAGACTAGTACCAGTCTGAGTGTTTCTATATTCGCCTCTAGGATGAAGGTTAAAAAACTACCCAATGTCTTGGCAGTTCATTTAAAGAGATTCAAGTATCAGGAAAAACTACAGAGATATGTCAAGTTGGGTTATAGGGTTGTATTTCCGATGGAATTAAGACTTTTCAATACAGTGAGTCAAGTTCGTTCCTGCCCGTCCTCGTCGGTATCGATAACCTACTCGCACTAGGCTGATGATACACCGGATCCGGACAGATTGTATCAGCTATTTGCCATCATAGTCCACATAGGAAGTGGGCCACATCATGGGCATTATGTGGCCATTGTCAAATCGCAAGACCAATGGCTCAAATTCGATGATGATTGCGTAGAATCCATAGAAGAAGTTGAATTGGCTCAATATTTTGGTGAAAGCAATACATCAGGCTGTGGCTACATATTCTTTTATCAGGCAGCTGATTATGATGCATCACGAATACTGAAACTCATGAGAACTAATGACAGTGGTGCCAATGATAGTAACAATGACAATGGTGATCCATCCGAACTGGAATTCAACACTGTTGGTAATCTGTCCAGCCCAATGCCCCACATTATACCATCTAACAATAGCATCAGTTCATCTGCTCCACTTACGCCATCCACATTTGCATCAACAAGTACTGGATCAATTTCAATACCATCATTAAATTTGGGAAGCAACATCATTCTGCCGCCAACCCATCCACCTATAACCACGCCGCCAACCCCTATATCTAATCCAACCCCCGCTCAAAATCTAATCGGGTCCATGAGGAAAAGATCCAAGCTTTCAGGCAGCAAAATAGATGAAGGTTCAATGTTTCCTGAATACAGAAGTCCTGTGGCCTCATCATCCAATGAATCCTCGTCAGCATCAGATATGAGTAATGGCAGCATGAATGGAACGAGTAATACGGGTACAAGTAAAGAAGGATGGAGTGCGTGGTTTGCTAGAAGAGATTCCAGGAGCGTCAAGGGAGTCATGGCCAGTATGGGGGTTCCATCAACCTCTAAATCATAGTCATGTAAATACCATGTTGTTGTAGCATAGCTTGTTCGTCTTTGAGTAAGGTAACATATACTGTTTCAGCGACAGCCCTCTGCCCGGATAGCAAACTGTGGCAGATAGTAGAGAAGAACGGTCCGATAAAGAGTTAAGTCCTATCATATCAGTACATGTACACCATTCATTGATTGATGTAATTATATTGTATTATCTAGTTAAAGGCCTCCACATTTTGGTGCCTCGATTTCAATGCTGAAAGTGAGTTGATCACATTTATCGGTATTGGAGCATTGTTGTGGTTCAATGTCCACACCCATTGTTGCTCCTCTATGCCATAAATCGCGTTTGTTTGCCAATAGGTACCTTGGCCATGATGGCTCCGCAAATACTTATCTGAGCTGATTGATTGCTTGGCCAGACACTAGTATCAAGATCCCAATGCTGACGGTATTGATAAGGAAGGTAGCAGCAGACATAGACACCGTATTTAGCAACCACATCGTTGGAATGCTACCACTACTAAAGGAGTAACTAAGGGAGTGGAGGTGGTTGGAGAAGAGGGAAAGCAGGCTATAAAAGAAATAGAAGCCTGGGTGGACGCTTCCCTGGAAGATGATTCATCAAGCCCTCCACCACCGGTACAGGTGTTTTATAAAGTAAACAGGTTGCTACCAGGTCCATACCGTTGGGCTATCGTTCCACATACGTCTTTTGGAGACGGCTATGTGACGATGAGTGAGGAGTGTCTATTTGATTTACTCTTTGACATTCCGTGAGTATTTGCTTTTACTTGTTGACCTATTGCTATTTCAGTCTTAGAACCTTGTCTAACATCATATTCATGTAGGTCTTTCCAAAAGACTGTGCGAGAGGTAGCAGGTGTCGGTCCAAAAGCTCTGAAGATTGCAACAAGAGGGATTGGGCGTCCAGTGCGCCTTTAAGAGGTAATTATTCCTATTAATTAATGATGTCAGTTTATGAAGCAATTGAATAGCAAGAGTAATCTAGCCGTCACCACCAAATCCCTTGCCGAACCCGAACGGCGTTTCAGAAATTGGCTGGAGGCCGACAAGCCGGAAGCTATTTACTCAGCCGAACGGGAGTGCACCAAGTCCGACCAGGAGACTTGGGCTGAGTTCCTCGAACGCTTTGTCACGTCAAATGACATAGCACGTACTTATTATAGCTCCAAGAAGTACAAGAGGAAACGGTGGGATGCCGACAAAGCTAAAAGGGGCGAGCTAGATAGGGTGTTGGAGGGCATCGTCAACATGGTGGCCGAGTCCATGGGCCACAAGCTATCGGGTGGGAAGCAGGTCATAGTTGCCATAGGGATGGGTGACTTTAGCTCGGCCAAGTCACGCCATGTCATGTTCATTAGGTACCTTATCCGCAAGCTCCGGCCACTTGGATATACCATTGTGGGGGTCAATGAGTATTATACATCCAAGAAGGGCCGCTGTTGCATGGAGTTTGTGGAGATGCCAGCTATGCGCCGCTCGTATTGCCGTCATTGCAACAAGTGGTATCACAGAGATGTGATGGCAGCTGACAATATGGTCAATATTGTCAGGGGGTACCTGGAACATGATGAAAGGCCCACCTACCTGAAGCCGCCTTCCAAGGACAAGAATGCCCCTATGAAGCGGAAGGCTGATGAAGGTGGTACATCCCGGGCTGGCCCGAGCAAGAGTCGAAAGACTCGCTAGGCGGATTGAAAATTCGCGAAAAAGTGGCCTACGTAAGTAGAATCATTTCCATGATGTTGTTTGGTTGCTAACAGCACTATGGTCGAATAGAGGCCCTATTGTAACAACACCTCAATGTGTTGTAGTTTTAGACATATCGCCTCAATGCGATATGGAGTCACAGTCCCACCAGATACTCACATAGTATCTAACTACTTGCTCAAGTGTAGTTTCACCCTCGACTTGTGTTGTCTACCCTTGATTGTTGTCAAGTCTGTATGTCGATGTCACAACAGTGACCCTCACAGCTTGCACAACAATGCTCTCGCGGTAGACGTATTACGTAACAATCTCGCGTAGATTCGTTACACCTATTATAATTCTCGAAATGGTTCTGAAGCGACCCTCCTCCCCACTTGTGGTGATGAAGGGTGGGTGACTCGCATTGTGTAGCATTACATATCAAGTGAAGCCGCGTCCGTGACACGAACCGTATCAGCCCTTGATATGCATTTTTGGTGTACGACGTCCAATATATTACAAGATTGGCGATTTTCGCTCCACGGGCCAGGTTGCTATTTAAAGCCACCAATCCTTGCTCCAAAACACTAGTCCAAAACCCAAGTCAAGCTTTGCTGCCATATTGGTCAACCTTTTCAAATGGCAAGCTACTCACCTGCGAAAACCCGCGAAACATTGATCTACTTATTTATTTTTATTATTTATTTACTACTTTTATTTGGGTGCTAACACTAGACAAAATAGACCCTGTGTAGAAAGCTATATGCTACGTCTATCATCATTCTGCTTATGATACGAGGCAATACCCCCGCCTGCTAACTGACTGGCTATGGCAACAACGACACTAGTTGGAATCGTGTTTCCTGGGAGTTTGTAGTGCCGTCGTAATAGGACCAACATGGGCACTGATGCATGAATAGCCAGCAACCACTGCCATGTAAATCGTTGGGTGCGCCGTTGACGAATGTATCCTAACGGTACATTCATTATGGTACTGGCCGAATACAGAACGATCGACGGACCCGATGACATTTTTCTTGCAAACCTCTGATGCTCGATCAGCCTATACATAAACGCCATTTAGCGATTTTCAATGCGATCTATCACAGCGCACGTCGCTTCCTCTTCACTTACTGTCTGCCCGTCGTTAAATGACAACGATACGATGCAAGCTTAATCTTACTTACCAAATCACAACTCTACTGGAGGATGAGGAAGTCGACCCGGTCACTAGTGTCGGTGCTAAAATACCAATTCCTCGGTCGCTCAAGCGCACCACATCAAATTCCGCACATACGCAGGCAGGCATCAACGGCAAGCACTCATGTCATACCAGACATCAATCCAGCATTATCATCCAAGGACAAACAGACAAAGGCGAAAGATACCACACCTCCGCCATCTCAGCATGCCGGGATTACTATGATGCAGATGGCGTTGACGCTTATCCTGGGTAAGTTTTCAGCTATTGTGCTCCGTATGATTGATCAGTGTCGGTAATGAGACGTGTCAACCGAATATTGTACTGCTCTAGGTGCTGCAGGTGGATCGTTGATTCTTTATCAGAATCGAGAGCGGTTGTATTCGATGAGGCATACTCACTGGGACAGTCCCAGACCGTATGGTGGGAAGACAGAGTTCGAGTTGGCTTTGGAGAAGATTAAATCTATATTGCCTGAAGAGGGTACGTCTGTTTTCATTGTTGGGAAGCTTGGTTGTCCAGACATTCAATTTTGGTGGCTCGTTCTAAATCGAGGCTGCAGCCTTTTTGACCATTTCATGGGTCTCAAATTTGTTTTTATAATAGATATCGATATGGACGAAGCTAGTTTACGAAGTCATGGTCACTCCGCATGGAGTTATCATAATCTCGGACACCCACAGGTCGTTATTACACCTCATACTATACAACAAGTTTCTGAGGTTGTCAAGGTTGCTGCTCAGTACAGGTACAGTCAGTACTGGTTTATCTCTCCTGGTCTTTCACGTGTGACAATCTCACTTAATTGATTGAAACAGGATACCGATTATACCATTTGGAGGCGGGACGTCAATTGAAGGCCACTACACAGCTCCCAAGGGTGGTATATGTCTAGACATGCACCATTTCGATACAGTCCAAGTCAATGAAGCAGACATGCAAGCCGTTGTTGGTTCTGGTGTGTCATGGGAATTGCTGAATGAAGCACTGAAGGGTAAAGGTCTGTTCTTTCCAGCCGACCCTGGACCTGGTGCGAAAATTGGCGGAATGATTAGTGTCGGATGTAGCGGAACGAATTCCGTCAGGTTAGTGTCCATTTATTGTTTATTTTCGTTTTCGTTCTATTACATTTCGATCGATCTAACAAATTTGGAAACCGCAGGTATGGCACTATAAGAGATTGGGTGTTGAGTATTACGGCTGTCCTGCCCGATGGAAGCGTAGTCAAGACCCGAAGAGCTGTACTGTAAGCTCCAATTATCGTGTCATAGATTCTTGTTGCACAACATGAACTTGATAGGAAATCAGCAGCTGGATATAATCTGACACAGCTCCTTATTGGAGCAGAGGGGACCTTGGGGGTTATTGTGGTGAGCACATGTGACTACCGATCATGTTCTTGACGCACATCCAATTAACTCGGTTATGCATTCATAAATATAGGAAGCGACCCTGAAACTAGCTCCGATCCCTAAAGAAATGTCCGTGGCACTCTGCGACTTCCCGACCACCCGATCGGCTGCCAACGTAGTACACGAAGTCGTCCAGTCCGGCATCCAAATTGGAGCCATCGAATTCTTGGATGACGTCATGATTAAATGTGTGAATATGGCATACCCGAAACAGAAACTGGTCGAACGACCAACTTTGTATTTCAAGTTCAGTGGGAATGGTAAACAACAGGTTGAGAATGATGTGAAACTGGTTGGAGAGATTGTTAGAAAGCATGGCGGTGGAAAATTCAGATTTGCCAATAGTGAGACCGAGAAGGCTGAGATATGGGAAGGGAGAAAGGTGTGTGGTTTTTTCAGCGCTGTGAGGTGCTTGTATATGATTCGTGGCTGACTGTGACGGATATAGACATGTTTACTTTCTGCTGCTGCCATGCAGCCCGAAAAGGATATTTGGACTACTGATGTAATAGTGCCTGTGTCAAAACTACCTGAACTAATTGCACAGACACAAGCTGATCTAAAGTAAGTGGCTATTTATACCTTCTCTTCAAACAGCGGAGCTCACAAGACCATGCGTTGGCTAGATCGTCTTTCTTACTAGCTCCTATGGTCGGGTATGTTTTCCATTAATCGCTGCGTCAGAGGGTGCGCATACGACCCACTAACTCATGTACTATGACCCCAGTCATGTAGGGGATGGTAATTATCACCTCATCATCCTCTTTAACAAGGATGTCCCAAAAGAAGTCGACGAAGCGGCTCGTCTGAGCAACACTGTTGTTGATCGAGCTCTAGCTTTAGGTGGATCATGTACTGGTGAACATGGTATGCCTCGATCTCCCCACTCTCAGGTGCCTCAGGACCTAACTTTACAAGGTGGAAATGTTAGGCGTGGGAATTGGGAAAAAGAAATACTTGATCAGAGAGCATGGCGAAGAAACCTTGAAAATGATGTGGAAGATCAAAGAGGCTATCGATCCATTGGGAATCATGAATCCAGAGAAAGTTCTGCCGAGGCTGAGCGGCGATGACGATGGACATCATTGAAGCATATTCGAGTCCACATAGATAGTACCAGTTAATGGCGTTTTATTTCTCTGGCCTTATCGCAAATGGCACGAATTCGAATGTTCATGTTGGCCAAATGCCGTTCCTGTCGTAATGGCTCCTAACATTCCTTCGCGTTTACTCTTGTCAACTCTAATGTCCGTCTTCGTTGGGATCATGGCTATTGCCTCCTTCGTCGTTGACTTTGAACGCTACGGACCATCAATACCGTCTCCATGATCGAAAGGCCCAACAGCTTGTCATGTGTTCAGCTACTAGTTCAGTGGTTCGTAATTTTGTAATCACGTCTCAGAATCATAAAACGTATTGGTAAACGACACTTAGTTGACCCCTGTATTGTACAGTGTTAGCAGCCAAACGGCATCCATGAAAATGATTCCACTCACGTAGGTCAATGTTTCGCGGTTTTTCACGCCGCCTAAATAGTCTTTCGACTAATATTTGTACAGGTTGGCGCATGTTAGCATAACAGGACAACGGTGTTATGCTTTAGTGCACTTGAACTAGATTGCACTGAAGATAACCTGAGTGGACGTGGATGACTTGATTAATGTTGAACTAAGCTCTCTTCTATTCAACAATATAACGCGTTATGAGAGTACAAAAGGTTTTGAGACGGTGCTCTTTTATATGATTGAGAGGATTATGCTATGAGACGATTCATAACATTATCTCCCATCTTGGGCAGGTTGATTGAAAAAGAAATGTAAATGGTGAAGGCATTCTCATTCAGTTAATCGGAGTATCTTGAGGGAGCTTGGAGTTGTCGTCGAGGTCGGAGATGGTAAGCGGAGATTCGTGGGTGATTTAATATCTCAGCAATGCTTGGGGGTGGTTCTACCTCAGTGTCTGTGGTCCGATGATATTCTAACATATTCTCCCAACAATCTTCCATCTTCATATCTTGGGCATTTACCCATTCTGTATTCCCGTCGTTTAGTTCCACAAAATATTGCCACTCGGAATTGTATTTCCTATGGTCTTGGATCTTGATTACTTCTCTGGATGTCGGATCCCAAGGTATTGTCGTAACGCAAGTCTTTTCCTGATCTTTGGATTCTACGTAAGGTTTTCGCATGCTGATATGAAACACATTATGACATTTGGATGTGGAGGGCAAATCCAATTGGTAAGCCACCTTGCCTACGCGTTTCTTGATTTCGTATGGGCCAGACCACAGGATTATAGCGATAGATCCCGGGGCGACCTGCATTGCAGGTGCAGTAGCCTATGACCCCAACCACCCGAACCAACGACGTAATTTAGCCGTCACCACCAAGTGCACCATAGTTGCCATAGGGATGGGTGACTTTAGCTCGGCCAAGTCACGCCATGTCATGTTCATTAGGTACCTTATCCGCAAGCTCCGGCCACTTGGATATACCATTGTGGGGGTCAATGAGTATTATACATCCAAGAAGTGCCCCTGTTGTCAGGAGTTTGTGGAGATGCCAGCTATGCGCCGCTTGTATTGCCGTCATTGCAACAAGTGGTATCACAGAGATGTGATGGCAGCTGACAATTTGGTCAATATTGTCAGGGGGTACCTGGAACATGATGAAAGGCCCACCTACCTGAAGCCGCCTTCCAAGGACAAGAATGCCCCTATGAAGCGGAGGGCTGATGAAGGTGGTACATCCCGGGCTGGCCCGAACAAGAGTCGAAAGACTCGCTAGGCGGATTGAAAATTCGCGAAAAAGTGGCCTACGTAAGTGGAATCATTTCCATGATGCAAGTTCCATGATGTTGTTTGGTTGCTAACAGAACGATGGTCGAATAGGGGCCGAGCATGGCTTGGTATAGTATCTAAATGGTATCAATATAGGATCAATAGAATGATTCATTGTCCTTGGTCACATTTCGAGTTCGCTCTCGTTGGCGCTCGCGTAACCTATCATCCACGCGGCGTATGAGGGAGAATAGAAGAGGAAGGGTATCCGGTAGGTCTATCTGTGCAAGCGAATCCTTGACCTCCTCGTCTAACCCACGTCGACAATATTGAATCAATGCAATAATCCTTATATCCGGTATCGTGCATTATTTCTTCGAAATCGGTTAGGTATGCGCTAGCCGGTCGGCCCCTCTGCTTGAGGGTTTCCAGACGTCGTTGAGCTGACCTGGCCAAATCAGGGTCACCCCATGCTTTCCTTAACTGCTGGGTGAACGCTGCCACATCTTGGAAGAGGTCGGGATTGGTTGACAGCTTCTCCAAATAGTTAGCGCTGTACCAGGAGCCAGGCTGCCCAGTGAGATGTTGTCCGATGAACAGGATCTTGACTTTTTCGGACTGGAAACGGCTACCTTGGAGGGCGAAGGTGGATTCACATTGAGCTAGGAAAGGGCGGAGTAGCTGCTTGTTTCGACCGTCATAGGGTGTGTCGCTGGTTGGTTTTGGTTCCTTGAGAGTGATATCGAGCCGAC
>QEAN01000221.1:3056-21125 GCA_006535955.1 Synchytrium endobioticum | reverse complement strand
GAATCAAGCCTCCATTGTCCTAACACCCAATCAATTTAACTATTTCGGGATGAGGTTTGTCTGCACCCCTAACCCCTAGATATGGAGTTGCAACACGTGAAGCAACGGAGTATTGGTGCTTCAGCTGATAATCACTGTAACCACAGGGTAATCGGCAGCATGCCATATTCTTGTAAAATTAAATATTTTCTCCTGTGTATGTCAACAATAATTCAGATCCCTCTTCATATTCTCGATAAGCCCTTTGTGCATGTGCGTGCGAATGCGTACAGATTGATCGGTTCATCAGTGGACGACTTCATATGATCTATCCAAAACAGTGACCACCGAAATTGTATGGTGTGATCTGATAAACCGACAGTGGGAGGCACATAAAGATTAAAACGACCTGCACATTTAGAATCTTTGAGAATTACTGTGGGTTGAGAAAGCAATAGGCGTCCGGCTCAGTACCACAGCCAGTTGTATATATGGAAGCAACTCTGGATAGAATGTAACTTTGGCGCGGGCCTACCTGTTATCGCACAGCTATATTGTCTACAGTTAGGTAGCTAGGTGCATGCGTCTCGTCGGTGAGCACGCAAAGGCAACAGCGAGGCAATGATGGATTTTGCTGTCAAGAAACACAAGACACGAAGCAAGAATCGCAATGGGAAAGATCTGTCAACTTGTCATGGGTCCAGCCGGAGCCGGCAAGGTGCCTAATCGGAGTGTGCATCTCCAGCCTGTCTCATCGTTCGGTGTACTGACCGCTTGATGTCCAAATAGTCGACGTACTGCACCACGATGATGACACACCTGCAAGCTAGCAAGCGGTCAGTGCATCTGGTGAATTTGGATCCAGCGGCTGAGAGCTTCACATACAAGCCGACACTGGNTGAGCCTTGGCCGGTGCAGCTGCACGGATTCGGGAGGCATTGGGCGACATTAACATGCTGCGTATTAGACATTCGAAGCCTGATAACGTTGGAGGATGTCATGGGAGAGCTCAAGTTTGGTCCTAACGGAGGCTTGATTTATTGCATGGAGTACGCCCAAGCAGTTGATGGCCATATGCCCAGCGACGGTTCTAACAAAAAAATAATACGAATGTAGATATCTGATGAACAATCTAGACTGGTTCGAGGAAGAGCTGAACGAATATGATGACGATTACCTCATAGTAGATTGTCCAGGTACATGTCGTTTTGGTTTGTCTCCCGGGCCTCTCATTTTTATCGATACTCTTACAAGTCAGGTCTTTCGTGATTGTAGGACAAATCGAGCTGTATACCCATATACCGATAATGAGACAGTTCACTGATTTCATGAAACGGCAGGATTATCGTGTATGCGGTATATATCTCGTCGATTCACAATTCATTGACGACACACCAAAATTCTTTGCGGGGGTGCTCTCTGCAATGGCTGCGATGATCCAATTAGAAGTGCCACATATAAACGTCATGACCAAAATGGATCTGTTGGGCAACCGAGGAAAGTCGACAGAGATGGAACGATTCTATGAAGCAGATACGGATTTGCTGGCTGAGGATGTTAATGCCAACATGGCACCAAAGTTTCATGACATGAATCAAGCGCTAGTCAGACTGATTGACGAGTTCAATATGGTTGGGTTTATACCGCTAGATAATACGGATGAGGACTCGATTGCTCTGATTTTGCAGCACATTGATCATGCTACGCAGTACGGTGAAGATATTGAACCAAAGGAAATAGTTGACCCCGATGTCGACGGTGAGTATCAATAACTGGCATAGTGAGATAGTATATAGGCCTTAGAGCATTTTGCATTGTGAATATAATTGAATGCATGTTACCGGGTTACATCTGGACATAAATTGCTGCATTTACTCATCACGTAACTGTTGAAATTGTCCACAGCTTTGACTTAAACGGCGTAGCCTCAAGAATTTTTTCGACAGATAACTTCGTTGTATTGCTTGATTGTATTCTATATCTTCACCAACGCCCAATGATATTCAATGCTATGTCAACAGAAATTTTCGCTATTTTATTTCAATTTCACTTTTAGAAATGACAACAAATCGTTATTTCATTCATCTCCAGAGACGAAACTAAATGAGAATGAAATGCACTGTATTTTTTGCAGCACTAATCAGATAGATGCATTACCATAACATTTTGACGTCAGTATTTCATCGTTTGTCAAAGTGACGGTTGTGACGGGCAGAAGCTAAATGGAAGCGCCGCCGAAATTGAAGACAACCCAAATCTCGCATATATCCTTTAGAGAAGGTGAGGTTGCGACCACCGAGCCTATACAGATTGCTAGGATCAAAGTAAGTACCTAGCTACCCGCTTGCCCATGAAGCTTTCGCATGTCTAGCATGGCCTGGGTTTGGATCAGTGACTCGATCTATCGTTGCACTGTCGATCAACATGACGGATGGTGGACCTAGTAGTGTCTGGATGTGACATCGTCTTCCTGAAGTGCCCATTCGGCCATATGTTGTCTTCATGTATACCTGAAGGGAATTAAATCAAACATTTAGGTTCGATGGAGGTGATCGTTTCTGATTTAATTGCTCATAATACGGATCGTTCTACGGCCAATTCCTTGTATTCAAAATGCATTGATGCCACTATGATCAACTATAGAAATGAACAATGGATTTTTTCACCAACAAGATTGCAGCCAAACCACTTCACCGCTGTTTACCTTGTCCAATTCATCCCCAAAGCACCAAGCAACAAATATCATGTCAAGTACACCATCCCGATCTACTTCGCCAATCGTCTCATCAACAGAAAGTTTCCACGAGTTAAAGATTCATACTTCTTCTGCGCAATCTCCAGCCAGTCGAACTTCAGGTGAGCACGTTGACTCCCCGCTCCAACGTGGTGATGGACATACAATCATGGTCTGATATATACACCGAAATCCTAGGTCCTCGGTTGGCCCGAGCAGCATCGTCAGTTATCCAAATGCCATCAAATGGTCGTCCGGTAGAGCGCATACAGAACGCTTTTGATGGTTCAAAACAACAGTCGTTCGGTGCCGCCCAAAAGAGCCTCATTGTGTCCGGTGGTATCCAAAATATGTTCTTATCGTCTGGCACTAGTAATAATACGAATCAACTTGCCGGTGGTGGTACCAGTATGGGCGGCGGAATGGGGGCAATGGATTTGCAAGCACTTTTGGCTTCTGGGTTAGGAGGCGGAAATGAAGCCCAGTTTGCTGGTACACTTGTGCAAATTGCAAACTTTATGCAAAAGAAATCGCAGGAACGAGATGCTGATATGGAGTCTCTGGTAAGCAGTGAGGCATGAAGTCCTTGCTGCAACAAATTATTATACGAAACTATACGGTTCATTTGGTTATTGCGATAGGTCCAAGAGCTTGAGGCAGCCAAAGCTTTGATCCAACGGCAGGTGTCTGCAATGGAGTTGCTGGGTAATAATGCGTTTCTTGTTATGGAGCTTTTCCAAGCCAGCAAGAAGAGGGTGGAGACCAACCGTACGCGGTAAGTAGAATCACAGTTAAATTTCTTTATGTGTTGCTTCTACATCTTTGCAATAGACTGGATTGTTTGAAAAAGAGTATGGCAATGCTTCACCTTGTCGTGAAGGATCAAACTTCGACCATCGAGGAAGCAGATAAGGCGTACAAACAAACCACGGAGATGCTGGTAAAAGCTCAGACCGGTACTCGTCGTAGTTTTTACATTTGTTCAAGCTGTTTGCACCAAAACAATACAAATTATAGAAAATGTCGATTTGATTGCTGAAAGGGAAAAGCTTGCAACGCAAGCAGAGGCTGCAGAAGAAAAAGGTATATCTAAATTTTTCCAAGTTCGTAAGGTTTGTAAGACATGTTGAATTTTGGAATGTAGTTCGCAGCAGTCTTTCAGCATTACAGCAGCAGGCCACTTCACATACACAACACGTTCAATCTATGGCCGCCCAAATCGATCATTATACATCAGAACGTCAACATCTTAAAGAACAACTGGAGCTTTCCAGAACGGCTCTGCAGGAGCTAGAAGTGAGCATGAAGGCTGAGCTAGATATCACTCGTCAGGCCCTCCGAGACGGGGAAGGCAAGTCCAGAATGATAGTTTTGATGTTGCCATTATCACTCTAATTGGGTCATCAATCACAGCCAACTACCTCGCCCTACAGGAGCAAAATAGCGCGATAGTGGCTGATCTGGAGGCTCAATTGTCGGCGTCAAAAGCGGAATGCGTAGAGTTTTCAAAGATGCATGTTTCAAATCGCACGATAATTGAACAGTTTGAATCTGATTTGGAAGCTTCTCGCCAAGCCGTGGCAGATGAGAAAGGTACTTGAGATGACAGATAATTTTCCCGTACAACCACTAACGTGAACATCAAATATCAGCCAATTATATGACGCTGCGAGAGCAGAATGATGCCAGGATCGCCGATCTAGAAGGTCAATTGTCGGCATCAGAAGCAGCATGTGCAAAGTTGTCAAATATAGAGACGTTGAATCGCGCGAGAATTCAACAATTAGAAGTTGACTTTAACGACTCTCAACTTACGTTACTGAAGAGGAATGAGATGCTGAAGGAAGTTGAACAGGAATTGGAACTATCGCGTGCTCATTACAACAATTTGGTTGTTGAGCTGAAGTCTGTCTCTGAATCAGCAGAACAGCAATCTCAAGTGCTGGAAGCCAAAATCCGTACTTTGAATACTGAATTAGAGTCCGTGAAGTTAGTGTACGTGAGCATGCATTGCCAGCATCATGTTGGCGGGCATTCAAATCTCAGATGATGACGCTGTAATTGATTGACGGTAATAAAGGTCTGCTAAAGCAAGTGAGGAGTACGACAATAAGTTGAAAGAGAGTGACCAGAGGCTCCAGGACACTATGAAAGAACTTTCTCGTCACAAGTCCTCGTTGCAAGAAGTGCAAGAGAGGTATGTCTGAGTTTACTTGAAATTGCGGGAATATCCCCAAAACACGCAGGAACTCATAGGCTGGACGAGGAAACAAAGGTTCGTCAAGATCAAGAGGAGCATTTTACCAAGAAAGTCCAAGTTTTTGATAATGAACTTGTTGAGTTGAAGGAGGCCTCCGATACGCAATTACGCTTGTTAGAGTCAGAAAAGTGTGACGTGGAAAAGGTTTTACGAGAAGAACGTGAATTGTAAGCTCAATACGTTTCTGCTCTCCACATAGCTAACCGCTAACCCAGCGTCATTCAAGACATAACAAGCTCAGGAATGATTCGTCGGTCGAGTACCAGAGACTGATGGAGGCTCATCAACAAAAAGAACAAGAGTTGCGAGGCGAGATTCAACGATTGTCCCTAGTTAGATCTAGCAGCGCTGTACGTAGCCGTTGGTTCGTACTGGGACGACGATCCGATTCAAATCAACGCGTGGAAGTAACTTACAGGACCAACATGTAAAAGTGTTACGTGATATTGAAGAGAAGCTGAACATGTGCCAAAAATCTTTAAGAGAGGAAGCACGAACATCTGCAAAATTGCGCGTAAGTTTATCCCCCGGAAGCGTCCCACTCTATGCATTCTAAAACATTCCCGCATACAGTCGGAAAAGGATGAGTTATGTAAAAAACTAGACGATAAATCAGGTCATGTTAATGAACTAAAAAATCAAATTGCTGCACTGCAATTACGAGTTTTAGAGTGTACCAACCAAACAGCCAAACGAGATGCTCAGGTGGCTCATCTCCAAGCGCAACTTTCAGAGGGGGCCAAACACGTTACCCTACTAGAGGCTCAAGTTGCCAGTCTGCAATCGCAAGTCTTAGAGAGTGTCAAGCTGGTTTCTGAACGAGACTCCCGTATCAACTCTCTCACAGCACAAGCCTCGGAGTATATCAAACAAGTGGCTGAACGGGATTGTCAAATTACGTCTCTCAAAGCTCAAGTCTCTGGGGATACCGAGCAGTTGACGGAGTGTCAATCGAAAGTCACATCTCTTCAGGCTCAACTATCCACAGTTGGCAAACGGGAGAGCGAATGCCACCGTCAAATATCTGAACTTGAGGTAAAGCAAGCTTAGTTTCGGTGATTCATCTTCATGCATTTTTTTCGTAGAATCGGTACAAAGTGCTGGAAAAAGAAAAAGCTAGATTGGTTGATGAGGGCCGATGTGCCATCGATGATCTACAATTCCGCAGTGCCCAATTACAAGAGAAGGACGCGGAAGCGAAAAAATTCCTCGATCAGCTTCAGGTATGTGAATGCAATTGTGGCACCCCGGCTGAAATTGAAATACAACATCAATGTCCAGGAACGTATCCAATGTGTCGAAAAGGAGCGCGATCAGGCTCGTGCTGATTTGACTCGAATCAAGGCAGATATGGAGATTGACTATAAGCAAAAGTACGATCAAGCAATTAGTTATCGCACTGCTCAACATAGCGCTGAGATGGCGAAGCTGAACGCGAGACTGGAAGTGATAAACCGTGACAAGCTACAGTTAGTCAAGGATAAGGACGCTGTTGCGAATGCATTGGAGTTGGCGAAAGGGGAATTTGAACAGCTCAGGGTTGGTTGCGACTGAACATATCACGACAAGAACATACAAAGAGGCCGACCCTAACGCCTTCTGATTTTCCTATTAGGCCCACGTAGGTGAAGCGGATTCAGCAAAGGATGCACTAATCGCTACTCTTCAGCAACAAATGGACCAAGTTGCAGCTGAGCGACAAGGACTCTCTCAACAAAATTCTGAATTGACTGAACGAGTTTCGCAATTGACAAGCCAGATTGCAACTCTCAATCTTGAACTTGACCGAATCAAATCCAATGTGACTCTACACAAGGCTACGACACCTACCAAGAAACCTAGCCCTCAACCTATGCAAGCCACGCTAACTTCAGATGTTGTTCATACCGGTGAAAAACAGGTGGATGCAGTACGGTTGCAAGATATCGAAAAAGCAGTAAGTGATGACGATCTCTCTGAGAATGAAATGGTCGACGAACTCATTGAGGTAAAGTGGATTTTCACACTAGATGCGACAATGACCCGCCAAGACTGACGTTTATATGATTAGAATCTATCACAATCAATCTCCGAAAAAGACGAGCCTCAAAGCATCAAACCGCGAAAGAGTAGTCGTGTGGGGTTACTACCTGGACCACCCATGCTTACAAACAACAAACGCCCAGATGAATCCACACCGAACTTGAAGCGCCGGCGTGCCGATAGCTTCGTTAAAGATGGTACACCTCGTCCGGACGAACGGGAGCACGCGGAGGATGAAGGCGAAGGTAATCATCACCGTGTGAAATTGAGAGCTCTTGACAATAGAAAGCCTACGAAGCCCGATGATATTCGGGCAGATGTTGGTGGGAAAGGAAAAGAAAAGACTCGGCCAAAGATACCCACGGTGCCAGTAAGTGATTAAGTGTTTTAGACTAACGTAGTGGTTCTTCTGTCATTCCCTCTGTTGGATTATGATCCATCCATTTCCGCAACTAATTAGGCTCCTCGCTTTGAAAAACCCTCCAATTCTCGCGGTGTTGCCCCTCGCACGAGTCCTGCTGGACGCAAGACGACTCGATCCCAGACGTTCTCACGTGAAGGTCCAGCGGAGATGGCTCCTGCATCGGCGACTTTCAAAACATCCAGATTACCTACTCAATCCAGGAGATCAACGGCTCGTGGTGGGACCACGGATAACGTAACTCAAGGGAGAGCAGGGCCTACAAAGCCTGCGAGGAAGGTAAGGACTTGAAAATCTGTCGGGAAGATCCGACAGCTCGTAAGACTAGTATCACAAATAGCACGATGCGGCTACTGAAGATATTGAGGATGATAACCTCGGCAATATCGGTGCGTTATTGAATAAAACCCACCAATTTGCGAAAAGAATGAACACGTACGGCCGCGCTCGCGGGGTAAGTCCTTAATTCCATTACGTGCTACACAGTACCCAGTTCCTCAACAGTTTGCAACGCTCGAAGGCAAATGCGCGAGTCAATGTGGTTTCCGTTACGTCGAACTCGGTTGATATGACCACAGCAACATTTCGTGGGCAAGAAAGCAGCGACGGAGGCGAGGTAGATATGTTTGGGAGATGGTAATGGGTAATATCTGTAACAGTGGTTGGGGGGTCTAATACCAGGAGGACTTGAAGCTTGCTAAGTAGAAATAAGTGAGATTAATGCGTTGCTGACCTTTCGTTAAATCAAAGTGGAGTATAGTGAATAGAAGTCTGTAAGAATCAGATTCCGTGCGGATAACATTGCGACTTGATAGTACCGATAGCTTGCGTAAAAGGAGTCCAGGCATCGGATAAGTGGTTACAACACCGACGATTGCGCCGGGGGAGACTTCCCGGCTAGCTTGTCGTGAAGACCGCGAGGGACTGCTGTTGTCTAGCAGAGCCCTCTTCTCGCAGTCGGCCTCGCAGTGTGGCATGCATGGTGTGCGACGACGAGCTTTCAAGAAGCACCGCTCCAGCTTCTAGCAGAAACCACGATGGAAGAAACTGTGTATGATGTACTGACGGACTGTCTCTCAGCTGATCCAAATCATCGAATGAGAGGCGAACTGCAGCTGGGCGCACTGACGAAACAATCGCCAGGTAAGCGCTGCATTTTGTTCTCTCCGAATGGATCAGTAGGATGGACGTCTGATATGAGTATTTACCATCAATAGAATATCCAGTTGTTCTAGGATGTATCGCAGTAGCTCAAAACTTCCCAGATGCCCAACGACACTTGGCTGCAATTACATTGAGAAATTATGTTGACGCTCATTGGACTGCCAAGTCTGAACACTTCATAGAGCCTGAAATAGCCCCCGAGGCATGTACTAGTTTATACGATGGTGACTCTGTGATGGAGGATGGTTGTAGGAGCGATGAGCTATGACGTTCCCCACAACTTTCTCAATTTATTCTATCTCTGACATAGATCAAAGCCCGAATTCGATCGGGTCTCATTCAAGGACTGACGGATCCAGTTGGCAAGATTCGAGTAGCAATAGTGCGTAGCGTCGATATCTGTCGTCCCAGTCATCATTGAGTGCTTATGTATAAAATTTTAGGCCCACGTTGTCTCAAAGATCGCCCATACAGATTGGCCTGAAAATTGGATGACGCTGTTTGATGATTTGATGGCGCTTGTCAAGAGTGGCCAAGTCAACCAAGTGCACGGTGCCATGAGGGTCATGACTGATTTTGTGCGAGACGATATTACAGACCAACAATTCCCTTATATCACACCCATCCTACTACCTGAGATGCTACGAATATTGAACGATGGTCAGGTATGTACGACCGTCCCCGCCTCGCTTATTGGTCCTTCAACAAAATCACCGCGATTATAGACACACCAGGCACGGATACGTTCACGCGCTGTAGTAATTTTCCGTGAATTCATGAATCTGCTATATATGATGGCCGAGCAAGGTGGAAATACTGATAGCGAAGACTGGATAAGAAATTATGTGCCTGGTTGGCTAGATTCGTTTAACAAAATAATGGCAAACCCCGACACTCCAAATCATGAGTTGGGACTCAAGTTAGAAGTTATAAGAGTGAGTTTTGCATCGACAAACGGGTCATGGAGGTTTTGCTGATACTGGTAACATTCTGATAGAGTATAAACACCTTGGTTGAATATTTCCCCAAATACATGAACGAATACCTACAAAGCATATTAAGCCAGGTCTGGAACCATATGCAGGTACTGAGTGATCGTCACGTTGTGGAATCCATCAACCAATCCGAAATTCCTGATGAAAGAGAAGCAGATGTCGATTCAGACGGGCACGTCGTAGCATTGGACTCCCTAATGTATTCTCTATTTGAGTTCGTTGAGTCAGTATCCACGAAGAAGGCCTTGAGACTCATGTTTACGTCAGCTCCGGCAGTAAATGGCAAGAGTAAGAAGAGGAACAGTAGTAATGGATCAGCCATGGTGGCAGCTGCTCCTTTCTTGAAAGAGCTATGTACGCTTATACTTACGAATATGCAGATAACAGAAAGTCAAGTAAGTGTATGGGCCATATGTTAATATTGCCTTGTTGATGTTAAGGAAACATGTATGCTTCTTCAAAAACAGCAAGAAAAGTGGCAAGATGATGTCAACCAATTCGTACAAGATGACGAAGATGAAACATTTTCATTTACCGTGCGAGTTGCTGCTCAAGAGCTCCTGGTTGTGAGTATCTCGAAAGTGGAGTCTGTATGGTCGGCCACTTACGTAAATTCTGTATATAGAATCTGGTCGAAGCATATAGACATGAGACAACGGAAGCTCTAACACAAGCCATAGTCTATCACCTCGACCGTGCGAAAAACACAGAAGGGGTGTCTGTTCCGTATCGGTTAGTATTCGCTCCACTCAACCCTCTTTCTTATTTCCCTCTGTAACGCTGTCCATCATCGTCGCATACAGGTGGAAAGTTCACGAGTCCTGTTTATTGGGTTTGGGACGACTTGCAGAACCCCTGATTGAATGCTTGAACTCAAACACCGTTGCTTTTGATTTGAATGCATTTCTGAGTCAGGTAGTTCTACCAGACATAAAGCAACATGATTACCCGTTCTTGCAAGGACGTGCATTGTGGTTCGCAAGCCAGCTGGCGTCTGCTCTGCCGAAGGATTTGCTGGACACACTCGTACGGGCATCCATTGAAACCCTATGTGCCAGTCATTCTCCAATAGTAAAGATATTTGCTATAAAATCAATCACCAGGTATATGAGGGCCTTCAGCCCAACGATTTATGTGGAACCGTACTGCGACATTATGTTCACCGAAACGCACCCCAACTAGTTTTTGTACTGACATGGCTGATATCACAGTTCTTTGTGGTTATCAAGGCCAAATTCTTCAAGGCTTGGCGAATCTATCACAGTCGCAAGTCGCTACTGATGAGGCAATGCCGTTGATTCTGAACTGTCTGCTACTGGCGGCGAAGGTATGACATAAACCTGGAAGTAGATTCTGCGCAAAGAATTTACTTGTTAGGCTTGAGTAGGTGGACATAAGAGAGGCTATGAAGTACATTGGTGGTCTGTCGCAGCTGCTGATCTATATTTGGAGTCGTTATGCCGCAGATCCGGTCATATCGGAAAGTGTATTAGACCTTGTCGAGTTGTTGGCATCCAACAATGACACAGCTGTTGCTTTCCAAGAGATTATGATACCCGAAATTGTGAAGGTTATGGCAAGTGAAAATGCCCAGAAAATGCCCAGCATTCAGGCTGTGAGTGTCAGTGTGCCCTAAGACTTTGTTGTTTAATGACTCCACATGCTTCAAATTTAGGCTGGTATTGATCTACTTAATGCATTATTGGCTCAGCATGGTACTGGCACAGTCTCACCTATGTACAGTCGCATCTTCCCAGAGTTGATGCAACTGTTGTTGAATACAACAGATATAGCATTGTTGCAGAACGGTCAGGGCTTGTTGAAGAGCATCCTCCAACGTGATGCCTCCGTCATCACCAGCTGGTCCAATGGGGCTGGTGTTACAGGTATAACACTTGTCATGGCGTTCCTCGGTAAGGTACTTGATATCGAAGCGTCAGAGTCTGCTGGACTATTTCTTGGAGAATTGATTATCAAGATTATACAAAAGGTAGCTGGCATTATGCATTTTATCTGGGTCTTAGGGTACTCAACTGACGGCATTATCTGAGGGCTAGGCTGGTGACCATATTGCCCCAATACTTCATGCACTGTTGATGGCCGTAACAAATCGCCTTGCCACAGCTCAGATGCCTACTTTCATTCAAGTATGGTTTGGATTACCACTGCAGCTCCAGTGCAGGCGCGTTAATGTTACCCAATTTTCCCAGTCGTTGGTCGTAGTATTCGCTCATCTCATTGTCAAGCAAAGAGACGAAGTCGTTCGATTTTTGGCGGAAATGAACTTGGAAGGCAAAAGCGGTCTTGAAATATTTATACATGCATGGTGTGAAAACTATCTGGAGTTTCAAGGTTATTACTCTTTGAAGTTAAAGTGAGTCCACTGCGTTTCTTGCATGTGGTTGTCAATTCACAATTGCCCAGCAGTGCCACTGCTATGTGTCAACTCTATCACTCGCCAGATCCAAGATTGCAGACCATCATGGTCAAAGGAGACGAAATTGTCACCGATGACCGTAAGAGCTGAAGTAGTCATTGGTGGGGTCTGCATGGTGTGTTCATGAACTCGTGCTACACTAGGCATTCGTACGAGATCCTCCACCAGAAAAGGTACCTTATGTGCTCTAGTAGGTCCACCCACGGTCTTTGCTAATCTCCATTAAACTCTAGCACCTCACCAGTTCATGGCTATCCCATTCCCAGCAAAAGCAATCAAATTATTGTTGGTGGAGTTAATGCAAAATGTTGAGTCGGCTGTGGCGGGGTCCAGGTCTGGGGCTGCCAACGTCGGTGGCTTGGTTGGAGAGTCTGATGAAGCTACTCTGGATAGTGATGATGAGGTAAGTCTTTCTGAAACAAAATTCACAAATCTAAGGCTTCTAGTTCCTCAATTGCAGGATGGCGATGACGAGGGGTGGGAAGATTTAGAGGAGAGCGGAGGAATAGAATTAGAGTTTCTCAATGGTAGGTTTGTTGGATGACTAGAAACAGTAAATGAACTTGATGCTAGACATTTTTGCGGGAATCCTAGGATTCAATCCCGAGGTGAATCAGATTGATGAAGGTGACGATGCAGATATCAGATCGGATCCTATCTATCATATTAACCTCAAAGTATGTACTACTCGGGGGGACGTGGCTGTGCAATTTTCAGTAACCGTCCTGTAACACAATAGGAATATTTGACGTCCTTTTTCAAAGACTGCTATAGTAACGACACCAACCAGTTCCATCTAATATGCGGTCAATATTTGAATGCTGGGGAGCAAGAATACCTGTCAGCCATTTGTACTTGATAATTGTTATCCCTTTTACTGTATATATTCCATGTCCATATTGATACGTACGACAGGCTTTAGAGACTGCTAATTTTATGGTGGTCAATCGCGAGTCGCGGTCCGTGTTGAACGCCTGGAGTCCGAGGAATCCAAACTCCGAAACCAAAGCTTTTGCCCACAAAGACGGCTAGATGGCAGGGAAGCGAGTGCTATCAGTCAAGCAAATCCTAGGAAATAGCTACAGAGGTATGTCGGCGGGTCCCGCAACACCATCCAAGGATCATCTGATCGCAAAATCGGGAGTGTACCCTATTGGATTTTTAGCAGGTGGAGTCGCCTCGGGCATAAAGAATAAGACAGGAGCCAAAGACATGGCTATGGTGATTTCCGAAAATCAGTATCCATGTACAGTTGCCGGGGTTTTTACGACGAACGCATTCGCATCACCTGCTGTGCAGGTCGACAGGACGATACTCAAGGATCTGAACGGGCAAGGATTACGAGGAGTCGTCGTAAATGCAGGATGTGCCAATGCCTGTACTGGTGCTCAAGGACTCGATGATGCTTGGAAGATGGGCCAGGCCGTAGATGCAGCCATAATGAATACGGGCGACACCAGCAGCACCGCACCGGATAAACTACCTGGATCGTCGCACCCGTCATCGCATACCCTCGTCATGTCGACGGGAGTCATAGGGCAGCATCTGCCCATGCCCAAGATTCTCCGTGGTGTGCAGTCCCTCGTCCCCGCACTCGGCCGGCAGCACGGGCATTGGATGGATGCCGCAACCGCAATCATGACAACCGATACGTTCCCAAAGCTGCGGTCTAAACAGGTGTGCACGTCCGTCAGCGGGGAGCCGTACACATACAGACTCGCAGGGTGGTGTAAAGGCGCAGGCATGATTCATCCGAACATGGCCACGATGCTGGCATCCGTCTTCACGGATGCGGATGTATCAAAGGAGTGTCTGGACGCGGCCATGGCGTATGCAGCAGAGGGGTCATTCAATGCGGTTTCCGTGGACGGGGACAGCAGCACGAATGATACGTTCCTGGTGTTCGCCAACGGCGCAGCGGGCCGGCCCTCTGGACGGAAGATTGCGGGCCTCGCGAGCCCCGAGTTTGTTGAATTCAGGAACCACTTGACAGAGCTGAGTGTCGAGTTGGCGAAACTCATCGCGAGGGATGGAGAGGGCGCGACCAAGTTTATCGATATTCGCGTGCAAGTAAGCCAGTGCCGAGGATGGGATGATCTTATACGCTGCTTCCGACCACGGTGGCCTTGCGTTTTTGGCTGCGGGAATGCTGAACGGGTCATCCTTGCACATAGGGAGCCAGGTCATTCCGAGAGGCGAAACAGGTGGCAAATACGATTGCGAAATCGCCGCTGGTCAAAACAGCCATTTACGGCCGTGATGCCAACTGGGGTCGCATTATATGCGCTGTGGGGTACGCGGGAGTCCCACTAAATCCGACCAAAGTGAACATGCACTTCTCAGCAGGCGATGGCAGTCATTCTCTCCATGTATTCAAGGATGGGGCCCCACATGAAATCAATGAGGATGTGGCAGCACTGATTCTGGAGAAGGAGGATGTGGCCATCAGGGTTGATTTGGGGTTGGGCGATGCCAAGGCGCAGGTGTATACTTGTGATTTATCGACGGATTATGTACGTATTAATTCTGATTACCGTAGTTGAGGTGTCAAATGTAATCTAGTCGTCGACATATAGATTATATTTAAGGCTACAAATAGACTACGGCCTATTTCCAGCCCTAATGTTTCGATCCAGCTAGAACTGAATTGGATAAAGTAATCTAACTATGATATAACTAGTGGTCTGTCCTTCTAAACACCACCGGCCTACCCTGTCCAGCCAACATGCTTTCAATGATTCGCAGCATGTTGCATGTGCCGAGTTGATCACGATTCAGCAGCGACGGTTCCAGCAGGTGGGTTGATTGGGGCTCTTGCGACGGTTCCATGCTTGCTCGACACAGTTTGGGTTGGTGCAACCTAGACAAAGTTTTGACAAAGAAAAGTCAAAGTATAAATAATGATGACAAGTTGACGACGTACCCAGCAAGCCATGAACTATCTCGTAAGTACCTTGCGCGCGTTTCCAGTGTCTTGAGGAAGGGCGTGATGTGAATGGTTCCACGGTACCATCACAGTCTGGATTGCTTATTGATTAGTGAACAATCGATAAAGCATGTACAATGAGCATGATACGTTACCTTGTCAATCTACAATAAGCCTTTACTACTGGTTCTAGCTCTTGCCTCAACGCAAGCTTGTCAGCGGCCCTTGGCCTCCATGAAGACCCCTTGTTGAGCAGGTAGAGCAAGGCCTCCACGTGCTTCTCGGTGATGTTGGGAGGGCTGCAGCGGAGGACATACAGTTTCAATGCATGTGTAGCGTGGTCAGCGAGCTTGTGGGGCTTGGCAATGTAGTCCAGAAGACGCCCATGGTAGGTCGTCCCGCCGAGCAAATCCTTTTTTATACCCAATCAAACAGTGTTTCAGCCACGTCAGGTGCGCGAGGTGTGCCAGAAGTGTCGCCCATCTCAACAAATACAACCAACCAAAATATGACACAGAAGCACCACCTGGCTTGTGCAGCGTATGCGCTTGAGGACGTACTAGTGGATAAGCAGTACAGGATAGGGAATCAGATTGGGAGTGGTGCTTATGGAGTCGTTTTTCACGGTGAGTGTTGAACAGTATCGTAATACCGAGGAGCAAAGTGCAAGAACGTGATAGCTTTGAGGGTTTGATGACGATTGCACCCATGAGAGCATATTCTCTGATCCCTCCTTTCATCACAATCGAAGGAGGATCGTAGATTTCTCATGGGGGCATCAGTTGGAGTTCAATGCGGAGATGAGTCATTTCTCCAAAGGATGGGGCCTATCTGATCAACATGGATGACCAACGACATCTTCAAACACACATCGATATGCCTTTCTTGGGACTGACGAGAGAATGAGGTGCATCTACATCAAGAATCACCGCCTTGTCAAGTCACGAGTTGCAATATGCGGATGAAATGGCTATATGTGGATACCACTCGAGATCGTACCATCTGTCTCCATGCTGCTGTCTATTCCGTCGGACTAACATCTACAACACATCTCTGATCGAAATAGGCACTAGTATTATAAATGGTAGAGAAGTTGCGATCAAAGTCGAGTCCATCAAGGCCGAAGTTCCGCAATTAGAGTATGAATCACGGGTGTATAACCTTCTTCGTGGCCCCGGAAGTAAGCTCGGTGGTGTTGTCGGAAAGGGGATGTTGTGTAACAAAGCAAAGCTCACCAGAGGTCAAATTCTAGCTGGTATTCCATCCGTACTATGGTTTGGAAGGGAGCTAGATTATTATTGCATGGTTATGGAGTTATTAGGTCCTAGTTTAGAAAATTTATTTAACTATTGTGGCCGCAAATTTTCTCTCAAAACTGTTCTCGTGCTCGCTGATCAACTTGTAAGCATGGTTGACGATTTTAGAAGATCTCTCATGGTAACATCCGAACCAGCATTACAAGGTCATACTGACGTATCTCCTCATGAACCACAGATATACCTAATGCAACACTTCCATTCCAGTCACTACATACACAGAGATATCAAACCCGAAAACTTTTTGATGGGGCTAAGGAGCCGCAGTAATAAAGTACACCTAATTGATATCGGACTTGCAAAGAAATATCGACATCCGACGACGCACCTACATATTCTCTACAAGGAGAACAAGGATCTGTTGGGTACTCCAGCATTCAGCAGTATTAATACACATTTAGGTGTCGAGCAGTCACGGCGCGATGATCTGGAATCCCTAGGGTATGTCCTTGTGTACTTCTGTCTTGGAAAATTGCCGTGGCAAGGCCTGAAGGGGGCTACCAAGCAGCAGGAACTCGATCGGATCAAGGAAAAGAAGATGAATACTCCGACAGAAGTCCTATGCAGGTATGTTCTATGCCCATACTGTGGATCGATGTACGGCAAAGTGGAGTAGCCCGTTCTATTTTCGAGGCTCGTGCTCAGCTCCATGATGGTAATCAACATTTATTTCTACGAATGATAGAGGTTTACCAGACGAGTTCCATATATATCTCAACTACACTCGATCTCTCAGATTTGATGAGGAACCAGATTACTCCTATCTTCAAAAGTTATTCAAAGATTTATTCATACGCGAAGGCTTCGAAGGCTTCTATTATGAACACGTGTTTGACTGGACAAAGGTAAAATGCCAGGTTGTGTGCTGAAGACTTGAATAAGTCATGAAAGGATCTGGCGGTGGGCTGGAGCCATCTCACATTCTCCCAACGTAGTCCAAGGAGATGGTTCCTTCTGTGTCGAACGATAGGTTTGGTGTGCGGGAGGGCTCGTGTTCGCCAGCAACTCCAGAAACCATTCGAGCATAATCTCTGTTTTCTTGATCTGAGAGGATGTCCTGCTTGTTCGGATCGATGGCGACCATATTTGGCTAATATCGGCTTAGTGTTTATTATTGCATCGTCGCGGGGTGTGGGCGCTTTCCAAGAAGTACGACCTTTTCACTTCTTCTCTGTGTTTTACTTCACTTCAGAGCGGAGACGCAAATTGTCACATTGCCATGTACAGAGCGACAGACAAATGTACATTATATGAGTGTCTTTATCTACAAATGAAATAAGGGTGGAGACCCCAATAACGAGTCACGTAGTAAAATTGACGACCGGATTCGCATGTCGTGATGGCAAGCATGACTTGATGACGTCTGATACATGCAGTTTTCACATATCATGACGGCAAGTATGCCTTGAACAAACCGCTCCAAGTGGAATCAGAATGTGACGATACACTTATTTGGAAGGGGAATGGATACGTATCATTGTTCGTGATTGGCGGCACATGGTCCTTGTGTTCGTTAGTCCGCAGTGATATTCTCATCAAGTGGGCCTCTATTTCCGGTTCTAGGGCTCGTCGTGCTTCAATTTGTTCTCGCTCCGACCTTGCTGTGCCGACAGTGACTGATAGCGTCCATTGCTAGAGCCGAGACATATGGGTTAGTGGTAGAAGAGGGGATCAAACGACAACAGTATGAGGTTTGGAGTACCTCCCAGCAAACTTCCTCCTCTGTTCGTGTAAACCAGTACTTTCTGGCTCGCTTTTGGAAGAACATGATGTCGATCTGGGCGTTGCGTGTCAGCAGGCGTCCACAGCGGGGGG
>QEAN01000219.1:0-34191 GCA_006535955.1 Synchytrium endobioticum | reverse complement strand
GCGAAGCCACAATATTGTCGAGCTCTGGCATCTCGAACGGAGAGTATATGAAGTTTGGCTGGGGACTAGCATCCACAGCGATGGCAGCATTATTGTAGACATTATACAACTCGTTTCGGCGTCCAAGTGGTTCCTCAAATATGTTGGACTCTGGCCACTGAGCAGCCGCCTTCGATATCCTTATAAACGCAAGCTTATGTAACGTTGCTGCCAGTTTCAGATAGCTGCCTTGTAAATTATCGGGTATGGGGAGTGCTTTGATGAGAGAATTAACTATCAGAGGGATTTCGCCGACTCGTTGAATGGCATACGAGGAGTCAGAGTCCTAGAAGTAAAGGCGTCAAATCCACATTGCTCATACAGAACAAGACCAGAGAGAGGTTATAGCAAACTGTCAATATACCTCGATTTCTTTCTTCGCTTGTTCAGCATCCTCGATGTACGTCGCGGCGTTTTCGCCTATAATTTCTTCCCAAGTACTTGCTAGATGGATGTCGCCTGAAGGGATCAATTCCCGTACGATTTTCCATTCTTTTTTGGACAACCGATAAACTAGAGGCTGAGCAGTTTCCCCATAAAACTCAAACATTTCAAGCACGTGGCGCGCGAATTCCGTTACAGTTTCCACAACCTCATTCAATCTCTCGATTATGACTTCATGATCATGGAATAGCTCGATGTCGTAATAATTCTTGAACCACTGCAGTGGAGCCAGTCGTTGTATACATCGCCACAAAATAAGTCGGTGGTACTGTGCCGCAAGAGCCATAAAAGGGGGCGTTTGCAGCTGAGGTATATACGACTCCGTAGGAGTTACAAGCGTGAACAGTGAAATCACTTCAGAGGGTACGCCAGTATCTTCTCTTAAGAAATCCAGAGGATGTGCGACCTAGATATACCGTACATTAGTGTAACGACTTCAACCGGGGCTGCCTTTCGAAGTCTACCGCTTCCAAAATGGTACGCAATTCGGCCATGGGTTCGAATTGGCTATCGACACCATAGTGATTCGAGGCCATCTCCGCCTGTGTGGGACTGAATAAACCTCTGCCGGCTACGGATGTGGCGACACAGCACTGACGTACCTTGACGTCGGCTATTTTTGAAGTCACGTGCTGAATATAGACATCAATGTTGCTTAGCATATCCACAAAGCGCCTAGGAAATTTCCCTTTATAACTATAGATTTCCCGTTTGTCGCGCCTGATTTGATTTCGACAACGATTCATGTGGAATTCCATTGCGTCGCGATAGCGTTTCTCCTGGACACTGCGAATCTCCTGGCTCTGTTGCAAGAACCTTGAGCCTGCCTCGGCGATAAACTTATGCCTTTGGGCGTGAATTTGCAAAAATTGCCTATATTGTAAGACCTTGAATATCCACCATCTGCAGACAGCGAACGACGGGAGCACACTTACAGGCAATAAACCAAGTGTTCCGGGGACTGCGATGTTCTGTGTGAAGTATACAGGTTATGTGCTAGTGGGATTGCGGGGTTCAAGGTCATACCAGGGCATCATATTAAAGACGCCATGCTTTTCAGTAAACGGATGGACGTTAGTATGCGTGCGGATATGGTAAAGCCAGATAGTTACCAACAGGACGTGGGCTCTAATTCTAGACAAGTCAGGAGATTCATTGGAAGTGTCCAGCGACTCTAGTGTCTTTTGCGAATGAAGCATTTTACTTGGCAAGTCCTTTGACAACGACATCACTTTCGTACCTTGGCGCCTCGCAGGACTTCGAAAGCCATGAGCATGTTGACTGATGGCCAATGTACCTCTCCGTCGGTTTGTGAGAAGTTCTCGATTGCAAGTGAGCCAAACATTGCTTCACTCAAGCGCTTGCACAATTCCTCCCAATATTCTTCCATAAGACGAACCTGCAGTACAGCAGTTACGGTGTACGTGTCAAGGCCAAATAGATAGATGATAACGATGCCACGACTCCAAAGGATATTTTAAACGATGCAGTGTAATTTCCACGAATTTCACGACCACTCACAGAATCTTCCGGAAAATTCCCCAATGGAAGCCGTCTCATAGCAAGCTTGAGAGCTGCCCTATTAAATAGCCGATATTACATCTCAACTTAAGTCATGGGATATCCATGCTCAAAGTGAGGACGTACCAACGGAATTCTAATTCAGCTTGAGACATCTCTGCAGTTGGGCTCGTGAAATGTACCCTTGGAAAGGTGTGGTCTACTGGCTCCATCATGTGCTCAATCACCAAATATACAAGAGCAGTCGTGTCGGTCTATCAGGTTTGCATGAGTAAACCCGTCCTCCATAGTCATTTCAAGCGAATTGCGAAACGATAATGGCATACGCGACATACGTTCAAGGATGGCTCAGGTAATACACTACGTAGACCTGCAATTTTTTCACGTTGGCCGTCGTCCTATTATTGTAGCTGCGCACTGTCAGCCTGTGTTTCTTCTGTCAGCCTGTGCTAAGCCAAAATAGAGCACATTTTCACTTTTCCATGTCTCTAGAAAAATATTTTCTGTATGGTACTTCATCATTGCCTCCGGATCTTCAGGATTAGTAAATCCATGATGACAAACTTGGAATAGGAGCAAAACGATGATGAAAGGTCTTGACATGATTGCCGATGAGATGAACTATAGAATTGTAGTGGAAAGAGTGAGATAGGACTGCAAACCATCCATCCATGCGAATGACACCAAGCATGTCAACTGTCCAGCTTCTCCGGCCACTACTCACCTCTGTCTGTAGTTGTTTTTTTGTCGGGAGTTTGACAGGCGTGGGGGTGCGTGGCTTTATGACGGATAAGCTGTCAAAAATGACCCATGCGCATTGGCGCAGAAGTGCCGACGTGTTGCTATTCCTATCTCACTCCTGCTTATAGCGTCTCCGATCTTGACGATCACGTTATCCAGGATCAAGATCTCGTCACACTTTGTCAATACTCCTCAGTAACATCTTGGTGCAACAATCATGACGCTGATGGAAGAGTGTCTTATGTGTGGTTACTGACAAGATCAATGCATTTTGCCAAATAGTATCCACAAGCCGGCACATCAAGCAAGGATGTTTGATCTGCGGTACTGACGTGACACAATTTACACTGTTGTTACCATTACCGAAGCCACCTGCAAAGGGAGAACGCGTTTGAACGTGGCGGCATAATGATGCATCACATAAGATGTAAAAAAATTAAACCGATAAAACATCTTTGAAGCACAGAAATCGACGACATCTCGATATAGTCGAAAAAGGCTATTGTACCGACATAATGTAGCTGAGGCTACAAAGGGAAATGCTCGAATGATGTTGATCTTGTGTTTCCGAGCCAAATCTATGTGATCTTTACGTGTTGAAATATCAGGTTAGTCATTGTATTCGACTCAGTGTGCTAGTTGGCCCTAATTATAATGTGATATACATAAATAATTAGCTTTCTTCTCTCACTTAACACGTATGTGTTATATTTTGTCTGAAAAGACTATACCTAATATACATCGATAATTAGCTAGTAGATATTACTGTTAGTATCTCGACTATGCATGTATGTCTCCTGCGAAAGCTACCCCTTACCTTTCTTCTCTCACTTGACACGTATGTGTTATATTTTGTGGGAGAAGACGGAGAGGGTGTCCCACTCCTTTATACCACCACTGCACCGCGAGGATTTTTCTCGACACTAATAAGCATCGCGTCTTCTCAGTCTTTCAACCATTGTAAATAAGAGAAGCTGGCATAAAGGTAACAAATGGGTGGACAAAAGGACAAACATACAGTTTGGCATTAATAACAACCAGGTACATACAGTACTACACATCTACAAATCTGACGACTTTGTACTTTCTCTGAGTTTTAACACTTCTTCAGTTATCATATCGTTCAACCAGCTTGAGTGAGGCGCAAGATTTGTGTCATTGAAAATGGGCGAATTCAATGATGCCTCGACGCCACGGCTGCTTTGGATCAACCGAGTCAGCACTTCCGCTTCAGCAGGACCCGTAACGAAGGCTGGAATGGTACTACGAATGCCTTCGCATAACCGCTCCAGTCGTTCTTGACGTATATCTGGATGTATTGACCTATCGGAAATGATGACTAAAGAGTCCTACATGACGGTTGAATTAGTTTCGGGTTGGTCATCATTGTCTGAAATTACCTGTACTTCGCCCGACGGTGTAGTATGGTTTACAAATATATGTTCAAGTATATGAGACCACTTGAGCCCTTGTGTATTCTTGCATTCGGTGCACTGGTACTGTAGAGCAGGCAATTCTATTTCCTCCACTCCGAAACGGGCCTTTATCCCGTGTTTGATAAAGTAAATACGCCTCGCGAACCATTTCACGAGCTTGTCTACTTCTGGCGTCCAGCTACCTTCACCATTAGCAGCCTCCAGGTGTTGCTTTATTGTAGTCTGGACTGGTTGACTGTTGAGGAAAGCATCCTTTTCGTAATGCGGTAACTCTTTATGCTGCAGCAACTCTTTGGTAATGTTGCATAATCTGTTTGCTTGTACAGTGTCCAGTAGTAATGGTTTGAATGGTAATTCCCCGTTCTCCGGATATCTGACACCAATGCAACTCATTAAATTTTCAAGATCGTGGTGAGTTCGGATGATATGCCTCGTAACATCATCCAAGTTCAGCTCTACATCATTCCGACCTGCATGGCAGATATGACATTTATAAGCTATTAGTTCCGGCTCTTGCTCTATTCCAAGTTGCTGCAATATGGCTAGTCGTTGATTATACAACAAAGCTGCTTCCTCTTCAATAATGGATAGCAATGCCTGGTCATCTGTGCAGTCGTCGAAATCAGATATTGGATCGATTTTGTCATCTCCATTGATGATGTTTTGTATTGCTTCCAGCTCCACAAACTTAGAAGGTGGCCATAGTAAGACTGGTGGCGGTAGGTCTCTTGTGATAAGTCTACTGTAATCGTCCAAGATCTTTTGCTTTCGCTTCTTTCTGGCAACTTCTAGATGGTCCGCTTCATCGCTTTCAGAAGCATTTCCTGTTTCTTCGTGTCCTGTTTCTTCTTTTCCATGTTGGCTATTTTGTTCATCCTGTTGACGAATGGCTTCAATCTCAACAATCAGCTTCTTGTATAGCATGTTCCATGCTCGCTCGGTGAGGGCTGTTTTGATTTTGATATTGCTACGATATGCTGCACATTGACTCAGGAGATCCTCACACCATCCATGTTCTTGTGCCTTTTGGAGAATCAACGTCTTCCGATCAGCTGCGAATGGTTAAGGGTCAGAGCGTGATTCGAAAATAGTAACAATATAGTCTGTAGCCAGTGACGTACCAATACAATCTTTATCGTCATTCCCCTGATTGATTTTGGTGGTTGGCCGTAAAGGACTGACATCCTCGATATGGACAGTAGCCATTCTCGCAATGACATAAGTGACATCATTGTCCTGGTCAGCTTTGATGGCATGTCGCTTGGTCTCCTTGAATGTTAACAATTCCTTGGGTGACTGTGCTGCTGATGTTGAAAGATTCGATGCATATCTGCCAGTGATCGGAGTACCGTCGGCTGCTAGATCCTTTCGCACCGCAGACTTGGTAGCTGAAGCTTGGCTGATCCTCCTTGATGCCTCAGCTGCGGCATTTCTGCTCGATCTCCTGGGTGTGTCCATTTGGTGGTGCTGCTGATGCTGCCTAGGAATGCCGGAAATTTTGGCGCTCAGTGCACGTTCTGGATGCTGGAAGCTCTAAAACACACGTCTCCATACCTGATCCTCTCTCTCGCCGGCCGCTCTTGTCAACAAAGTGAGGTTTGGATATTGGATTGGATTGAGAAGGAACAAGCACAGCGCCTTCTCAAATACGGCCCACCTCTGGACCCAGACTTCAACACTTACACGCCGAATAATGCATCAGCTACCCTAGCAAAGCTGCTGCATTCGCTCATCGCGACGCCACGACGCACCGCACGGATTATCAAGAAAAGGTGCATTGGATAAACTTATACAGTATGTAATAGTATGCAATAATATACAAATTGCTGACCATCCGCTCTATTGAACCACTTGGCTACGCTGTGTACTTCATTTCTGAGTACTTGCCCATTCTTTGAGAGTGTTTGTCGGATTAAGCTTTGAGTGGCAGGTGTATTCATAACTATTTGCTGCTCGTATACCGGTTGCTCTATGTTGAAGTGTGGCTGGACTGCCTCGGTGCCGCACGCGTCACGCGTATACCTCGCGAATATCTTTGTACCATAAAAGCTGTTTCCGTGTTACGGACTCGGCGTCTGTTGCCGAAGAATCTTTCACTCCAAGGAACCCAGTTAGATGCCACTGGGTATGACGTGGCGGTTGATAAAATCACACCCTGTCCAATGAATACACTCTTTCGGCCAATAACGCCACCGTCTTGATAATTAGATTGAACCTGGTCTAAATGTTACCCAGATACTCAATGTGCTCAATGAAGAACGCCATATACAGGGTTGGATCATAGCTGGAGTTTTCACAATGCTAGCTACCACTCTCTCTCTATCCCTCATGGTCAGTTTGCCCTTACAGTACAGTCCCTTGACCCAGATACCCTGACTGTGCTCTGCTAGATGAGCCATTTCCTCAACTACAATAATAAAAAAGAGCAGCGACAAGTGGTTCGCATTCTGCTCATGGTTCCTATTTACTCGATTATATCGTGGCTGTCCTTCAGATACTACTGGCACTCGGTGTACTATGGTCTTTTGAGAGACGTTTACGAGGCCTTTGTAATCTACTCTTTCTATGAACTGGTTCTGATGGTATATTTTTGCTGCTTTTGTGCACTGCAATTTTATTATTCCGGTGCTAACTTTGGATGATGACAGTATCTCGGCGACGACTGGAATAGTCAAGAACTGGCAGTGAGAAAAGCAGGAAGAAAGTCATTCATCTTCCCCTTGTGCTTCTGGACCTACAATCCATCATCATCTACATTCTTTATGAATATGAAAATCGGAGTGATGCAATATGTCATTATCAAGGTGCGGCCCATGCCTAGGTGTGAAGAATCATCGGCCCGTCCGATGTAACCCGTCCTCCAAGTAATAGCCTCTAGTTGCACTGGCTGCGGCCATAACCGGAGCATTGGGCATGTACTGCCCGGAATCCGAAAGCCCACGATATGCTCACGTCTACTTGAGTGCCATTGCGGCTGCCTCTGTGTCCTTGGCAATGTGGGTTCTGGTAACGCTGTTTTTTACAGTGGAGGAGGATATCAAGAATCGAAATCCTCTCGGAAAAGTGAGTATAGGCCGCGCACTAACGGCATGGCCGTACGACCTTCCTAACATGAACTTGCCCCCTAGTTTCTGGTAAGGTTTCGTTTTTCTGGGCTGTTGTATGCAAATGTGCTCTGACATATTCCTTTCGACATCCTTTACTCAGTCTATCAAGTTCGTCATTTTCCTGAGTAAGTGAGAGGCGGGGGAGCCGCACAAGCTGTTACAGATAACTCTCTGGATTTTGAGTTGGCTGACTGCAGTGATGCAACTGCTAGCGTTCTGGCAACAGATTGTGTTCAACATATTGGTACACTATAATGTTTTGCAGCCAACGGATCTTTGGTAGTTATAAAAGAGTAGAGTTATGCTGTGGCGTACCAGTAACATCCCAGTACTGTTAGGACGGCCGCGAATATTTCTAGAGGATTACAAAATTTATTGGTAACGATTGAAATGTTTATTGCTGCAATCATCCATCACTGGTATGTCCAAGACAGGAAGTAGGGAAAGAGATGGGGATGTCGGGACGTGACACATGAAATAAATAGGACATTTGGAATCAGCGAGTACAAAACCGAGCGCAGGACAAACCCCATGTCAGCTTTCATCCATGCCTTCAACCCCTTGGACATCATCTTCAACATCGTTGTCGTTATAAAAAAGGTACTTGGGTGTTGCAATCCGGAATTGAAAAGAAATCAAAGCCGACGAACCAAGGAATATCATCACAGTCATGATGTTGAAGCCTCGCAAGCTGGAGCTCATGGAGCACATGTAAATCAATGACTCCGAATGCATTTGTAACCACACAACCGTTGGTGCTTGCCATATAGTTCTTTTCCGTTTATGTGAGCTTTAGATATATATCAGCACCTCCACATCTATGGCAGGGTGGTACTTGTTGGTTCGTCGGTTGTTCCAAAGAGGATTCAAGGACGATACAATGGACGTGTTGAGACGCGTTGATGTTCATTGCCAACGCCTAAGCAAGTCCGCAATTCTTTGCGAAAAGTTTCTCTGATTTCCGGCAGTTCTTTTTTTCAACTAGAAAGGGATTTATAGTAGCCATCACCACCTCGCAAGAAAGACTGGTAATATGGCAACAACCGCTTCTACTCCAGCGGCAGTAAGTTTCGTTGGGCCGAGGTTCGTTTGTGTTGGCATGCATCTACGGACATGACAGATGAAGAATTCGGGTAAGCAACATACAAGTAATGATTTTACCATTGTCGCATAATGTATAGCATGCTCCTGAATTCGTTCAGCCTAAACCATTTGGCGTGACATTGGAGTCAGGAAAGGTAGGATCATGCGTGTATTAGGAAGGTGTATTATGTGGTTTGACGTTCCGTCCTAGCATTAGGACTACTATTACTGTACCTGTGGGCAATCAAAGGTACCGAGTCCATATCGTTGTTTTGACACATCTCACACATCACACATGTCTTTCTCACTTATGTAGAGTCAACCATTCTGTGATGGTCAGTAGCAGTGCCTGTGGGCAAACCCGTCAATTCTATTACTATCCACAACTAAAATCCAAATGTCCTCACAGGATCGCACAAAGGATCTCCATTCACCCCCAAGAAGTTTACTGTGGAGAAAAATGACCAATATTGGCTCTGTGGCTGTAAACTCACTAATACAGCACCTTTCTGCGATGGTATGGCTGATAACTGTCATAGCATGTTACGGCAGTTGCTGATTATGATGCTTCGTTACCCAGGGACACACCGTAGTGAAGCCGGAATCAAAAAGTACAACGAGTTTTTGTTAAAGAAAAATACTGAATTGATTGCTCGGCTGGAATCTGCTGAAAAGCTACAAGTATGTGTAGCGGTCAATGTGGAGGATGAATATTAACTCGACGTTGGCGGTGCCGTAGGGATTCCTCGGAGCAGCGGCAGTGCTATGCCTGGTGGCAGGATTTGGTGCCGTTGTGATGTCCAGACTCGCTCACTGAAGGTGATGGGGCCAGGGAATTTGTATGTCATCATGAAAATGAAATAAACAAAGTCGGAGGGCTCGGTCCACTTGCGTTCTACTGTCTGCGTCGTATCGTAAGGTGTCGTCTCATGTCATGACCAGTCGGTCGGTCGGTCGTCCGTCCGTCCGTCCGCGAGCAGTGCGGCGCATGGCATTATTGTAGTACATGAATGCATAGACGCACACTCCGAGACATCCGATGGTGCATGCGTGGTGTGCCACATGTGGTTGTTTCATAGCTGCGACAATCCCACTGGCAGCGCAACGACGTCGACTCTCACCACCGCTGCTCCGTTGCTTGGCTTCCCGAGGCTTTGGAGTCCACTTGGTGCACCCGTAAGTGACGTATGCATGCGTCTAATGTCCACCGAGCTTACTCCGACATAGCTACGACAGGCAGAACATCTCAACTATCCAACATCAAAGCATCGACCACCACTCCGTGCATCAAGCACCGTCCGCTAACCACTCGCCGACCCCATTGCCAGTACGTTCCCGCACAGTACGGCGCCCATCCGAGCCGACCTCGATCATCGTCGGCTCGAGTTTTTCTGCGTTCTGCGTTCGGCGTTCTGCGGATCAACGCCAGGCACCCACCCACCCACCACCTTCGGCCACGTCCGACCTCGTCAATCATGCCGGCAGACCGACCAAAACGGACTCGTAGCAGAACATCTGTCCTCTCTCCAGATCCCACTCCAACCCCACCTCCGTTAGAAGACGAAACAATTGCCTTTCTCAACATCACAACCACACCATACGAAGAGCCTGCACCAACACCACACGCGAGACCCCCTGTCGTATTCTCGCAGCCTGATAATCCTGACATGTGTGCTTTAGAAGCCGCCGAATATGAAATCGACTGGGCTGTTTTACATCCAACCGAAAGTGCCACAAGGGAACGGAAAGGTGCTGCTGCCTTCAAGAGGTCCGTCATAGGACTCCAGAAGATTGTCAGCGAAAAGTTGTACAGGGTATGCATGACTCCTTTTTTTCCGCTTCTGCGCCTCTTGACTCATTCTGAAACAACATAGGTCATGGCTGCCTCTGTGAGTTTCGGCGCGAATCACTCGAGTACTGACATACATGTCTCACCTCTGTAAGGATTCTAGGTACAATCATACTTCAAGAATCGGTTTGAATTGACTAGAGCTCAAGCCTATCGTTTCATTGACTGTGCGGTGGTGCTGGATGTGAGTCTATCATACGCGTCATGGTATTATTCACATGAGATTGCAATTGCCTATTCAAATTTCATAAAACCTAGCATCTCACAGGATTGAAGCACCCCACGAGAGAGCGCCTCTGTCGATGTCTCAAGAAAGTATGTACTAGCCGTCAGGACATGCGATCAGTGTGGCTCAAGGCCTTGGCAGAACGTCAAAACGATCCAGAACGTGTCAATTCATCATTAATAGAAGTAATAGCTGCTGAGTTGAAGCACGACCGGGAAGGAAAACCCGGAGTCAAGACTGAACTTGGTGTCACTGGCAGTGTACCTCGAGTTAATGGAGCCCTAAGAAAGAAATCTACTAAACCCGCATCCTCGTCGACGGCTACGATAATGGGAATCGATGGAATTGATCATGGTTTGCTCCGAGTCAAGGATGAACCTAATACTATAAATAGTACGGCGGGAAGTGCTCCACAATCTATACAAGGAATTCCCGATCCATTTGTAAATGGAGCTTCAGATGAAGTAGCTGCTACTGAAGAATATGACGACAGTTTGACATCTTCGTCTGAGGAAGAGATCGATACTGATGATTCTGATGTATATGTCCCAAAATACCAATTAGCGGCTGCATCTAGAAATGCCTCTCAATCCCAACGAGTTGGGACTCGATATGGAGGAAGACGTACAGTAGCTAGATCATCAGAAGTTCCCAATGCAGAACCTTCCAAACGACGTGGCGGATCTACAAACAGTGTTGCCTCGAGCCATCGTAGTGGCAGAGCAGCAAAGAAAGCTCCCAGCAATGTCAAGAAAGAGAGCAAATTACCCAGTCGACCAGATACTAGCAGCAAGCCCACGATCAATATGGAGGAGATAGTACGACAAGAGGGTGAAAGTGCGGCGTCTATACTTCACCAATTCGGACAGTTTGGATTTGAATTACAACCACGGTTGGGCGATGCATGGCGTGGCGGTGTTACAGAGTGGAGAGTATCGACCATCTCAAATCCACCACCTGGATGTATAGCCATTGATGATCAAGGTGATATCATGGCTTGGGAAGGTGCTTCAGATGCTGAATTGGAACGCATCATGCAAGAGCTAGTCAACAGTAACGATGCCGACGAAACAGCAATGTTGTTGGCAATTGATTCAGCAGTTAGTGCTGCACAAGAATATCCCCAAATTACGATGAACCAACAACCCTCTACTACATTGCCAGCTACTGATACGTCGCCATATCAACAAGCAACAGCAGCACCGCCGGCAATGTCTATACCTTGTACACAGCCACCATCTACCATGTCACCGAATTGGCAGCAAGCTGTTCCGCAGCATCAAGGACAACAGCAGCAGCTCCAACAAACATCCATGGCCCCACCATCAAAATCAGTATCAGCACAACCACCACCGCAGCCAGCGCAACCGACCATGCTACCAACCCCGCCACCTACGAATGCTAAACCGTCTCCGAACCGAATGATGACCTCGTATCCATTGCGTAATGATGAATTTGCCATGTCGGATTCGAATAACAACATGCCGAATACGACTGGTGGTGGTACTAGCGATTTCTTGTTCAATGATGTTTTTGGTAGTACATTCAGTGGTTTGAGCAGTAGTAATAATCCTCCTGATCAGGACCCATGAGCCTAGTTGTACTGCCACCTCTTAGCACCTGCCACTCAAAGCTTAATCCGATAAACACTCTCAAGGAATGGGCAAGTACTCAGAAATACACATAGAAGTACACAGCGTAGCCAAGTGGTTCAATAAAACGGATGGTCAGCAATTTGTATATTTTTGCATACTATTACATACTGTATAAGTTTATTCAATACACCTTTTCTTGATAATCCGTGCGGTGCGTCGTGGCGTGGTGTGGTGTGGTGTATGTAACCGCGGAAATTGCCCAGCTCAAAGTACGGCTGTTGAGCCCTCATCGTAGAAGCTTATGCGCATCCAAACGCCACGAGCGCAATGCAATGCAATGTATATACAGTACAAGTACAGGCCCCCAAAAGACTACAAGCTCTATACACACATATATACATACATACATATGTAGCAGTACGAAAGCAAAGCAAAGCAAAGCACTACCGACGCAGACTGTGGGGAAAAAGACAGTGCATTATGGCGGAGTTCAGGGCGCGGTTGTCTGTCAAGTCGATGGCGACGGCGACGGTGCGGCGACGCCTGTGCATGGCCTAGCAGGGCGGTGAGACTTGTGCAGAGCAGGAGACAGGAGACAGGGGGCGCATACCTTGTGGGCCGCGGGGGCGGGGGACGATGCAGGCATTGGCAAAATGGACAAAGGGCGGTGCGGTACGGTGGCGGATGTGCCGGGAGTCCTGCTGGCAGCGTGTGCGTGTGGGCGTGCTATGATGAAGCGAGGAGGAGAGACGAGACAAGGCACGGCACGGCACGGCACGGGGCAACGGCGTGGCAACGGGCCTCGCGGCCGACAATGATGTGAATCGCAAACAGTGTGGTACGATGGGCAGCAGAGCAAATATTCGGCCGGATCGGTGCAGCGGTTCCAGACCCAGGCGAAAAAAAAAAAGATGATGTCTGACCGGCGTGTCGCACATACGATCATGAATATCACGCAACGCTGCAGCCGTGCCCCCGACGCCCGATCGCGCCCGATGCCTTCGATCGTGCTGATTGTCCGTGTGCGCTGGTAGTGAACGGGCATGCATGCTGAAATGGCAGATCGGGCGCGTCGCCACCCGCCTAGATCGAATGCAAAGCCCTCGGTTGCCATGCCGGCTGGCCCTCGCACTGACCGCTCCATCTCGCGGTCCATCAGCAGTCGCCTCGTCGATGCACCTCGCGACGAGACGAGACGCCCCACCAACAACAACAACAACAACAACAGCACATCGGCCCATCACATTCGCCGCCGCCGCAGTACGTACGCCCGTGGCCGCGCCCATCCCAAACTCCATCCACAGACTCACACGCACATGCAGCCCACAGTCCCAGTGCTTCTAGCCCAGGCCCTCCGACCAATGCAACCCGCCCAGCATGCACCCGTCGAGGGCCCCCACCACTCCAGCCCGTCACCGCCCCCGGTACGCCGTCCCATCCCATCCCATCCCATCCATGCATCTGCACCTGCAACACACACTCACTCCACACCCACCGCAGGACGCCACGGGCTGCACCGCCACGCTCGACCTCTCCGCGTTCCGCGACCTCGTGGCCCGTCTCTGGCAAAAGGGGCTCGAGCTGCAGCCGCGCGTGAACGGCGCATGGCGCGCCGGCATCAGCGACTGGCGCGTGAGCGGGGCCGACGGCACCGTCGTGCTTGACGAGCACGGCAGCAAGCAGGCGACGGACGAGGCGCTCAAGCGCCGTGCGTCCGTGCCCAGCCAGGGATGGGGCCGTCCGGCTCTCGAGGAGGATGCCCCAGAGACCGTTCCGGGGAGGTACAAGCGGCGTAGGCTCCTGCTCATGCGCGCCCGTGCCGCCCTTGCGCCTGTCTCCTGCGCGCCACTGCCGCTGCCCAAACTCCCGCCCTTGATTATCCGCCCGCCGCCACCGTTGATGCCGACAGTCGCCCCGATTACAGAGGCTTCTCAGATACCGGATATGCTCGATGACTTTTTTCCGAGCACTGCGACTAGTGAACGCCGAAGGAGCTCTATGCCGATACTGAACTCCAACACGCCTGTCCCGCTCTTGTCGGCCAGTACACCCGTCAGTGCTTCTGGGTTCCCGAACACGTCACAGTCTATGCCAGGGCCCGGGGAAGAAAACAATAGCTCTGTTGATACACTGTCGACGGCTGAGCAAAGAGCCATCGAAGCGCTGTTTGAGTTGTGAGATTGGCTAATATATATATGTGCATATATGTATATACGTGTATAGTAGTACAGTCTAGTATAGAGCTATCATATAAAAAAGACACGTCATTCCATCCATTCGTCGGGTATATATTATCATCGCGTATTCTCAAATAATTAAATTTACACTTACAATACTACTAAACAAACTGCCGACGGATTACAAATACAAGTATAATACAGCCCGACCACAACAACATCTACAATTTAATAAAACCCATCCGCGGCACCCGCAACCTGTACAATACACATATATACACCCTAAAACAAGCATTACTGACTATCTAACATTGCACTGACTATACCCAACACCAGGTTGGCGACTGTCACTAGCGTAGTCACAGTCAAGAACCCGCCAGCTACATAAGCACCACGCACTGGGAACCATTCCGGTAACGCTCTGAATGTCGTACTACTAACAAACGAGGGTTCGGTCAACTGTGTTATTTTTCGCAATCTCAATTCAGAAAATGCTTGAATGACTGGGTTGGACGTGTCTACCTCTCCTGATGAAAACTGAATCTTCCTTGCTGATAATTGCATAGACACCTGGGATGGCTGACGTGCAACGATTACTGGTGAGGAACTATGGCTGTCTGGACCAGAGTAAGAGGACAGGTCACCATCCCCACCTACAGTATTGTCGCTGCTACCATTGCTCAATGTGTTGTTACTACTGCTGTTTCTAGCACTGCTGTTGCTAGTACTAATGGTGGTATTGGTGCCTTGGATTCTAGTTTCTGAGGATTCAACATTGGAGAGTTCAACAGCATCTCCCCTGAAGTACTGTGGACGTCGGAATGAAGTGGACCGACGTGATCTCATACGATGTTCCTCGTCATCCTCCGGTACGGGTTCGGCATGTGATTCTGATACATTCGTAACACGCGCCAGGTCAGGGACATCTGTGATAGAGGACAGACTATCAGTTGTCCCAAGACAAGTCGGACCTAACAGCCTTCTCTTTGATGGTGACCTCTCCATTGTACGTGTCCCGAATCTGAGTTTCGACTCACTTCTCCGAGTGGCTGTCAGTAAAGATGGGGAGGGTGGTGCCAATGATAATAAACGACCTGTGAAGCCTCGCCGTAGTTCATTACGTACTGCTTGCTCTGCATCCGGATCGGGTACATCAAGAGCCAGTATCCCATTCAAGGCTTCATCACCCAACTTGTCTTGGCGTGCTGATACAAACGGCTCATCTCGTTGTGCTGCTGATGGTCTCATTATAGTCTGAAGACCCCTCATGACAGTCCGGCTTGGTGTTGATTGTGCCTCTAAACTATTGAACACCTTCCTATTTATCGACATCGTTGGCTGTGTAACGATCCCTAACTGCTCTCTAGGTAGAACAGTCAGATCTTCCGCGCTTGATAGCATGGTGAAAGATGCGGTTGGGGAACCAAGTGAAGATGCTTTCTCTGATCCACCGGAATCTGAACATATTTGTGACGGGTTCATATGCAGTTGACATTGAATTGTGTTTGAAGGGTTATCCACTTTTTCCGTTACGTTTTCGTCTACGACGACAAACCGGAATGGTAGCGATGTATCCGGCGTCGTTGTTGGTAGGTTGCTACTACCTAGAGACTGGTTGTAATCTGGGTCTATACTTCCATCATCAATGCCCTTGTTTATGGTATTTGAAGCATAATGAATAGCTTTAAGTAACTGCTTTTGATGAGAGGTAAGCGCTAGTTTTGAACCGGCGAGTTAATATGCGTGCTATACAATTTGCATGCAGCATAAGCAAGTCATAATACCTCTATTTTCGTTATAGGCTCTTCGAAACTTGAGACACCGCAAATAAATCATCAATGGTATCACAAAATTTGCGACCGAGGTGAATATCAAAGACGACCAATTCACAAAGAAGCTAAGAGCATTTCCAGATTGGAAGGGTAAGGCTACAATCCACGGTATAACATAAGCCACAAATGTAGCTGCTCGACGACCTAATATTCGATTTTGCACTAAATTGTCACGGGCTACAATGAAAAAGACTGGGATGGAGGTGATGAGCGCCACTATTGAAAATATATAGGTCGTAGCTTTCGAGAGGGCTTGTGGTACTCCTTGGACATTCAGCGCTGGTAAGAGGTTCGATCCTACTGGAATGTTAAACGCCATGCCCGCTATATTGAAGGAGTTTGAGATTCTGGCTTGATGGGACAGAACCAGATGGGCCTTACGTATGATGCCAACAATCATATAAATCACTAATGAAATCCCCACAGAATACCACAAGGTAGCTTGAGTGTTCACGTCCTTCAATTTGATGTTGATCCATGATGGCACAATGGTCGTGAACGCTAAAAACGTTGGCAGTGGTAAACATCAACAAGTACACGGGCCAAAACGGTGCCATGGAAATGAGAAAACACACCAAAGTTGAGCATGATGACACCAACAACAGACTCGAATCCAGCCCCAACTACTGGTACGTAGCCTTGGTGAATTCCTGCTAGCGTACCCGCAATCAGCCACTGCAAAAACACCAAAAGCGTAACTGCAAATGAAACTAGGCTTCAGACGCTTCAGCATATTGTTTGGTAGCTAGTACCCTGTTCAAGTTTTCAAGAGCCATACCTATCTGTAACCAAACATTCGAATCCAGATCTACCATCCCCATTGGAACACAAAGAATGGCCACAAGCTAGGTTTAAAAGTGGTCATGATGGGATGGCCAAGAAAAGGGCGCAAGGACAAGAGCGAGGGCACTTGCAAGAATGCCTCCAGTAAACAACATCCACTCGTTCCCAAATGGAGAACCATTGGCGAGCTCAGAAACGCAAGACCAGCCACTGTTTGGACCAAGCGAAAGTCCACAACTCCGATGGAAGATATCGATTAATACGTTATCCATGGTCTAGTGTTTGTACAACATAGGTGATTGGTTATCAAGTGCCAGGTGATTGTCTAATCAAGCTAGGCGTACTTGAGCAGACAGAATGATAGCTTGTATGGCCGATGACTGCAATGCTCCATATAAGAATATTTGACCAATGATGTGTTCTGTTTGACCAAAGTAGAAGTTTATGAGGGTGCCAAATTCCACCGTTCCCTGCACACGAGTTAAGTGAATACCCATGATTGACTCACAATGAGACATTCACCTACTTGGAAATATCGATTTCCTGGAATGGCTTGCATCGCTTCCACTATGAACAGCGAGCAGAAGGTAGCGACAATCGCAAAGAATATGAAAAGCAGTATTGGTATGACCCATCCTGCTTGTTGAAACAATGGCGCGATGAAGGGTATACCAGTTCCGGTCATTCCATTAACTAGTAGAGTTATACCACCGACTAAACCAATTGTTTTAGTGTTGGAAAGCTATGTTGTTTAAAGTACTGGGATGATGAGCTGGCAATCCCGGCAGACTCTAGCGGGGCAAATGGAGATGCGAATCTCGAGTTGAACAAGGTGTGATCTGATCATCAAAGTCGAAATTCTCAGGGATGATCTCGGTTCCAGACCAAGTGTTGGGATGATCCACACTGCGAGAGCAATGAACAGGTATATCATGAATACATACCCTTTGAAGTGTACTGCTTCTGCTCGACACACTAGTCCCAACTTTGGTTGCCATTGCTTCCTTGTCCTGTTTGCAGGCTAGCTTCGACTGAATCCTCTGCCGAACGTCCTTCAGCGTCGACTGATCCGATGAGATATGTCCTGACAGGCCTGCACACCGGGGAGAGGTGCGTTTTTATTCTGTTGTACAAACGATCGCTCCTTGCGTGTGCCAAGTGGACAGTGTGGCGCTTGATCATACAACGATGTGGAGCATTTATTCCGATGCTCTTAATTCATTAACCACAGTCGAACCCTCTATCCCCTTCAGTAGGCATTGCATTTGCTCAAACTAACACCTATCCTGTTACTTGGACAAGTACATCACGCATGTCGTTATTGCCAAGAACAGCATCCACATATGATGACAGTTAAATTTGCATTGATTTTTTGGTAGTATTTCACAGGCGCTGGACACCTCGACATTGCATGTAAATACGTGCAGTCAAACATGCTACACTGATATATCCCAAATCACGCTTTCTAACAAAATCAACAAACTGACCAACCCACATAGGAACAAAACCAATCCAACTCTCGCACCAGCACTCCCTCGACTAACACTCGCAACTCTCACAACCCCATCCTCTGAATAGAGCATCAAACTCGTAGCATTCATTCTCGTTCCTCTTTCGTTGGTTAGGTTCTGGTACAAATTCGTGTACCCTTGGCATTCATGCACCTTTCTGAGATTGAACATCCCTGATTTGACGAGATAGTCTTGCACAGTTATTGCATATGCGGAGCTAGTGACGTACAAGTCATGTTCGAGAGAGATGATACCGGTGGTGAGATTCGCGACTTGTGAGACCCATTGGGTTACATTGCCGATGATCCAGGTCGCGTTGTATTGGAGCAAAGGGTCGCTGACCTTCCAGTCAAAGGTGTCTCTATTCCAGCCCACCACTGCGTTGAGAGATATGGGTGTTACCTTCAGGCCAGCCAAATCTTCAGCGTCACTTACTCCTTAATCCCATTGCTTTATACACCCATCTCGTCCGGTCGTCGTTATCCCCGTACGGCGTTCTCACACACGTCGGGATCTGCCCGAGTACTTGGTACACAGCTTTCGCGGTCCAGTAGGTATCCGTGATGATCTGGTCGTTCGACATTGCCGTCACAGCGGCATGTGCCCACGTATGCAGACAGATTTGATGGCCCTCGTTATAGGCCCGGAGCAGCACATCAGGCCGTTGCAGAACGCGAGACCCAATGACAAAGAAGGTGGCTTTTATGCCGAGGGCTTTCAGATTATCCAGAATGGGCACCGTGTTGTTGCTACGATTGATTAAAATCACGTGTACGATAAAGACAACACGGATGACCGTCGCAGCGAGCACCATCATACCTGGCTCCATCATCATAGGTCAGTGCCCAGTCCCTCTTACCAGGACACAAGTTGTACTCCCCGCCTACACTCCCATTCATGCTCCTCGTACAGCCCACACAGGTGAAATCACAGACTCCATTCACACCATAATAATCAGTCAGTGTCGGGTCACACGACACTCCAAACTGCTGAGACGACGGTCGTTTAGTTGCGGTTGGCAGTCCTAGTAGATCGATGGAGGCAACCCATTCGGGAATCACTGGTGCAATTCGATTTGTCACCGGCCATTGCCCTGGTAGACAGATACCTGCGTTCGCTGCGCATTGAGCAACCGAGTACATGCTCCCTGATATTGTGGGCGTGGCGTGATCGCGTTAGTAGGTTTCGTCACTGATCCGGAGTAGGTCAAGGACGGACGCAAAGCACCTGGTTTGGGAAAAGAGCTGGCATTGTACTCGGCCGCTGTTCCTGTCAGTAGTGTAGCTGCTATAGCTACCAGGAGAATCTGTCTACTACTCATGATGATGGTCACTGCGGCCCTGTGCGGCTGTTTGCGTATTTTGACAAACCCTGTGTAGGATTGGGGTTTTGAAAATGACGTCTGAGAACCAGAACTCACCCTACTCCGCACAGTAGAAACAAACGCTCATTCAGAATCTAGAAGTACCCTACTTTGAGCAGCGTTTTGAGGTCTCATATATATACTAACAATCAAACGAGAACAAGTGTCCATGTACGACTCTAGTGTGCTTCACAATACTGTATACAACAACGAGAGACACTTAATTATAAATATTACGCTTCCTCCGTTTCGTCTTCCTCCTAGAGGCTGAAGTGACGTGATAACATCTCATACGTCAAGAATATGATTGCAGACGTGGGTGCGCTACGAGCTACAGTTATGAAACAGCCACGATAGAAACCCCTGACTCCTTCAGCTCTATACAGCTCCCTAGCTACTTGTATAAATCCACGTCGCTGCGGCTTTTGATTATGTGGGCCTCCTCCTTTTGCTACATCTATTTCATCGGCTGTTTGTTGACGGGATTTAATGACATCTGCTGGGAATAGTGCTCCATTGTATGACTATTTTCAAATCCAAGTGTCAGCTTAGACCGGCAAACAGAACCGGCCAGATACGAGGATAAACGTCGCATAATGCTCACCATGCCGGCTACAGCACCGGCCCCCATGAGTTGAACAGGTGACAAGTCCTCCTTGCTTCTGAGATTCCCACCCCTATTCAGCATCCATCGACATAGTAACTCATACACACCAAACCAAGTGGCGCCGCCACCCGCCTCACGCAAGAAGGTGCCGAATTGGCCTTGATAAAGACCCGCTATACCGTGTGTTCTAAGAGTATGTGTAATTACATGAATCGGGCCCCTATATAACGGGGCTGCACTGACAGGCCCAATGGCTGGTTTAATTAATGGTGGTTCTGACAGATGGCTAGAGAATGGTGTTCTAAATGATCGCGTTTTGGGCGTCGGATGCATAGATGATGGCGGCTGAGTGGTTTTGGTATGGGTATTGTTGTGGTTGTATTGCCGCGTGTGATTTGGTGGAGGTGCAGGTGTTGATGTTGGTGGGGTGGTCTCGGAATATAGACGATTCACGTCTTGTACTTGCAATTTACACTTTACTAATTCTATGGGTGTCAATATGAGTGATACTGCGCCACCGGACAAGAAACCTGCAGAGGCTAGTTGCAGTATTGATAATGGAGCATCAGGATGCTGCGATGCATGCGTTCTGATGAGGTTTTGTATATGGTTATAAGAGAAGAATAGGACAGAGTTTTCCACTATGGATCCTATTAATGGTGGTGACAAGCCCTGTGATAAGGATGGTGTCTTCAGCCATGTGGCACGTTACGTACAGGTAACATGATCCGTCGCATAATCTGCGTTGCGTACCTTGTACAATCCCAAGACCCCTTCCGAGCGTACAGTTTTGATGAAGCAGTCAATGGCCCCACGGAAACGAGGAGGGCGACCAGGTTGAGGCAGAGGCTGAGTTTGTAGTCTCACTTTCAAGGTGTCGAATGGGAATTCTACGAGCTTTCCCGCGAATCCAGCCACCTATGGACACGAGTGTCACTTGATCATCGTTTCATTTCATCAATCATTCGTCGCTCATCCGTAATGAGGAGCGTCGACTCATGCAATGCCGGCCCATATGGCAGCTTCGGAGCCAATGGCAATGCGTGTGGCGCAAACATGGGGTATACTTACACTGCCGAATATCAAATCAGCAGTTCTCGTGTCCTTGTGCACGAGTTTTACTTCCTCGCCCAGTTCTGCAATGGTGTTGCTAACAGCTTCTAGGTGAGCAGTGACGGCAACTGTTGCCGACATGGAGCCGGCTGGATCCTGAGTAACCCGTGGGGACGAGCCTGCTGTGATTATCACGAGAAAGAGTCTTACCCGGCGACCGCCACAACTGAAGCTGTACTGGGAAATCGCGCCGTGAGTACATGAGAACGTGCATGTATAATTCGTGACAACATACGAGGCCATGGCCTGATTGGACTGCTCTACTCTCCCTGCCGGTTGCACGCGAGGCCCTCGGAACGAATCCTGCCCGACGGGACCCCTATTGTGCGACGTGCTGTGAGCAACCAAGCAGCATTCATGGAATTGATTTCACTTGTGCAGGGCATTGTATTGCGAATTTTCAATCCGCCTCGCGAGTCTTTCGATTCTTGTTATACGTAGCCCACTCTCCCACCTGCCACGAATGATACGGTCAAACCATTATTGGCCGAGCTCCTCGGGCATCGAACCTCCATTTATAGTTCATGCTTGCAACCCCATGTTAGCGTTAATCAAAAGTGCCAAGAATGGGGTCTTTGTGAGAAATCGCTACTCATTTAATGATATGAATATTGGATGAAATAGAATGCAATTACTCTAATATTTATACATGCAATTACGTAGATAGGGTCCTACAAAAGCACATGCCTCCTCGGGAATGGACACTCCAATCTTAAACCATCATCCCGCGCACCACAGATTGATGTGATGAGCAGACTGGTGTCGCGAGACATCGAGGCAGACGATTCACACTTCCACAAACCTGCCAAAACCTTTATAACACGTAGTCGGTTCTCCTCCAACGCGCATCGGTCATGGGACATTGTTGACAGCTTATCCGCCATAAAGTCACGCTCCCCACGCCTGTCAAATTCCCAACTGCAGATGGGGGTAAGTAGAGACCGCAAAAGCTGGACATTCTACATGCTTGTTGCCATTCACATGGATGGACGGTTCACAGTCCTATCTCACCCTTTCTGCTACAGTTCATCTCATCTGCAATCATGTCCAAACATTTCATCATCGTATTGCTGCTTTTCCAGCCATTCTATCATGGGTTTGCTGAAGATACGGATGAGATGCTGAGGGAGCATACTGACGCAATCCATCGAGCGAGTTGGGTGTTTTACCACTCCGACAGGGTGCTCCATTGTTGGCTTAACACGAATTTCCAACCAAGAACTCACAGTGATTCACTACAATAATAGCGCAAAGAAATTAAAGCTGTAGAGGCAGTTTTAAAAAAAGTCAAGAAATCACCGCATGTATGTTGCGTATGCCGTTGTCATTTCGCACATTCATTGAATGGACCACGAAGGACGGGTGTACTCATGCAATCCTGATAGGCGGACGCGACTGTGCTTTTACCTCTGGTGACTAAAGAAATCTTGAAGTTAGTAGACGCCTCTTTTCCAGAGGTAGAGGTCAAGCCCCTAGCGGCAGACATGTCACAAACTGAGTTAATATTCCGCTGGTACGTCCACAAAATGAGCATCAATTCCACACGGCTGCAGTCAAAATGCTCTCTCGGTCTCCTAATAGGCAAGCCTATTATATTGCCTACGATTTGTTGCGGGGGGGCGGCATCCCGGGAACACGACTTGTAAGATGTCGTCCGGCTGAAAAAGCTCTTTCGGAGTGAATTCAATGCACAGGCACTGACAAACATCGTAATTGCTGGATTGCAGATTTGTCGCCTCCAAATGGAATATTGGGATGAACTGAGCAAGCGAGTGGCCGATGCATGGTTTGGACCAACGTTTGCGTTTGAGCACGTGCAAGGCCAAAGGGTAAATTGGCTATCAGTCAACATGCTCATGGTTTTTGAAATCCTGCGAGGGGCCAGGGTATGAAAATGTTAACCTGGACTGGCCAGAGGACTTGCCAACTAACATGTTTCATTCGTCAAAGGCGCTCGAGTCTTTGACAGCCTCAAATGTGTCTCCTGTCTCGTCTTTCACTGAGGCTGAAGTCTTATTGGTAACTATCTGACTGTACCACATCCTCACGCATACTAACACCATCCGTTTGCTGAAAAGGGTGGCGTCTTTAGGCGGTGGTGGGCTGAGCCCCTATCTGATTTGTCCATATCAGTAGATCGACTGTATGATATGTGCAGTACTTCGACGTCCCCGGAACATTTGGTTTATCGCATGTAAGTTGGCTCTCGTCATTCGCTGTCAGTAGATGGTTGATAATCAAGTTCTTACAAAATAGGCACTATTTGAAAATGCTCGCCCAGAGGTCCCAGTTTATAGACGTGGCCTGCTCCCGGTTCTTGCAACAGCACCAGGAAAATCGCAATATCTAGGAGAATGGCTTGATGGACCAAGAGGTGGAGCAAGGCTTGATCAATCAAATACTAAAAGGCATAGACATGGAACGAACACAAATGAACCGCTGCATGGAGGAAATCCGTGTTATTATGCGGAAGGTGTCTGAGCGCTTGTTGAATATGCCGAGCAACGTTGAAGACCATGCTCAGCTTGTGACATCAGAAATTGTCAAACTCAAAGTACGGTTGTGATGCTTGTGATATTCATAGGCGCTAGGGTTTCATTCATTCCACATAGGCGAATATAGCCGTAAATGACTATCAGGAGGAACAGGCCATCGTCGAAATTCGTGCCATACTGGACGCGGTAGGCTTCGATAGGTAGCCAGGTTGGAAGTCGTTACACTAACGCATAGTATATATAGCCGCATTTGAATTTCATACGAGAAAATACTGGCCTACTCTGTGAATTAACCGCACAGTACGATCATTTCACTCCTGTAGAGTATATGGTTCGTGCTGCAGATTATCACCTACTTGTTTTATGGCGATGCATGCAAGCACTTTCCCCCCTCCTGTGGTTCAAGAATCGGTATTTCATGGAACTACCGCCAGAAGATCTTGGTTTTACCAGCATACAAGTCAATGGAGCAGTGACCGAAATAGCTACCATGGCACATTATCTGGTTGACATATTTGATGCCTACAAAGGGGCTGCAGGTGTACAAGATAGTCAATCGCATACCTCTCAGCTCTCTGACGTTGAAAGAGAGGAGTGTCTTGGACTAATAGTCCAGGGCAGAAACCATTTAGCAAGTACTTGGCAGAGCATTATCGACCAAGACGCCGATAAGTACATCGAGGCTGTCGACAGTGCGTTGGCAAATAGCCAGGTATGGTGACAGTTGGGGCTTCATTGATTTCCTCGTGAGACTTTCCTGGTGCTTCCATTGTCGATGAACACAAACCTAGAATTTTCACCTGCCAGAGGACGTTAACGCGTTGGCCGCATGTCGCCTGATCCAACATGTCGGCGGGATACCTCTCAAAGTCCACTCTCTCACTCTTGCATACCCCGTACCCGAGAATCTACCACCCGACTATCTTGAGCTGGCAGCAAAGATACATCAACTTGTGGTACACCGACTATACAGTAACGTATATGGCGAAGCTAACGGTGGCGGAGAGGAAATGAATTCAAAACTATCGAGGGATCTAGACGCGCGATCATATTTACTCGCAGCATACAATAACGCCGCTGAGAACGCGAATGTTCGTGTTCTGCCGGACATGATAGACTGCCGTATGGCAAGGGGCCCCTACATATACTCTGGCCTCTCGAGAAGAAGGTAGCCCAAGTACAAGGTAACACAAGTGTTCGAGCAGGGGCTACGGCAGCAAGCGTGTCCACTCACATCATGCAGGCGCAGGTACACAGAGTGATATTGGAACTTCAAGCCGAGTTACCCAGAGTGAATCTGGCTTCGGCCAACGAACCAGTGCCCGTATTCACTCTAATCATCGTAAACGGGACCGCACGAGCAGCCTTCCACGTGGTAGTCCTGCTGCTGCTTCTGGAAAGTCTCGCCTGTGGCAGTAGGAGGAGTATGGGCCTCGTGCCCAGGGCTTTCCTCGTTCAACCTATGATACATATGGTACAGTGCTGTGCGCAAAGAAACTATGTATACCTCAGATCATAAAAATATACATGCTCTGCCAATGAATTTTGGGCGGTTGATTTTGATCTTACAGCGAATGCTAACACGCCAATCAATGATGTACGTCAGCAAGTCCTTGGGTGCCTACGATGAATCTAATTCTTGTTGAACAAGTTTCTCCGCTGGTTACGACTCGCATTTCCGGTTTTCAATTGTCATCTAGATCGATCAGGTACCTTTTCAGTGTAGAAGGCCATTTGTATATCGGTCGTAAAATGGACAACCGTAAGCATACAAGTATCAGCTTGGAAGCGTCTATTTGACTGCGAGCCTCTCACAACTTTACATGTCATCATCCTACTACAAACGGACCCCGCACCCTGTAAGTGAGCACCAGATCCGCTCCTGACTTCCATAAATACATTTTAATGGAGGCCAATGTCTGTTTGGGACTTACAGTCTAGGTAGGAGGTGTATATGAGTATGTCATTGACGCTTCTCCACGGTCAGCAAATAATCACCTTCGCTCCACACAGCAGCTCTAACCACACCTCAGGTCTCTCTCTCGTCCATCCCAACTCCTGCGCAGCCTGCATCTGTAAGTTGAAGTTTGTTGTAGCAATGCTGTGGGCAGATGCAGTTCTAGCATGCTTCAACTCTGGTTTAACTACACCAGGTGGATATAAATCCAATTTGTCAACCACATAGGCTAACAGCTTCCGAACTCTCAACATCCTGTTCGCTGATAATTTAGATGTGTTATTGGGCAATTCAGGTAAATTAGAACCTTCAGCTGGCTGGAGGGTAAAACTCATTTTGGCGGGATCTCGAGATGGCGGTTTCTGCTCCACAATCCAGTCATACACCCAGCTTGGTAATATTCGCTCCAAGTGGCCAATTTCGTCCGGATCTGACATACCGCCTACTGTACCTCGATATATGTCTAGGAAAGTTGATACTTCGGCTGTTTCCTCTACGGACAGAAATACAGCTGTATGAGGGGGAATTTCAATGTATGGTGTTTCTTCATAATTTATGTGCTTTGGATAGCTGGTTGATTGAATGCTAATATTACCATTATTGGTATTCTTCTTCGGGGTATCAGATGTGGTGGTCACAGTTGGTGTATGTGATTGTATAGGACTATTCGGGGCTTGATTGAGTCGATGTGCTAACGACGATGAGGCTGGGTCATCATCAGGTTCTGTACCATGAGTTGGCGTTTGAGGTACTACGAAACGCAAATCATGGAGTTAGATGCCTCAAGCGCTGCACACATATTGCTATAAACCCCCAACAACCAATTCATGTTGGCAGTACATACCTGCTCCAAGTTTTGGTGGCGTCTTCAGCGGTATCGGGCTAGAAGGCACATAAGCAGCAGCACTAGCATTAGGCGTCCTGTTATCCTGGCTGGCAGCACTTGGCGAAGTCGTGGGCGAAAGTTCAGAAGTTGATGCGTTTGATTCAGATTTACGTCTGGGCCGTTGCTTTAACAATTTATCCATGAATGAGGTCCCTTGAGCGGGTATCGACTGTGGTGATAATGGGGCGACAACTGTTGGCGATGTTGGCGATGCTGCTGCAGGTGATACGGTTACTGGTGTACTACTCCGTGTGCGAGTAGGGGTGGTCTGATTTGGGGTTGGAATGAAGGGCTTGGAACTGTTGGGTAATTCACGATGTGGTGATGCATCTAATTCTGATGGTGGTGCCACAGGGGACGAGGTCGGTATATAATTACCGCTACTATCGTCAAAATTATCCATACCATACTGTACATCATCCGGAGCCGCTTCACAAGTGTCAGCACCTACATCACTCCCACCATCGTTCTTGCTATGGGTGCTACCTGTACTACTAGTACTCATATTCATCCCCGGTGGTGGTGTAGTTGGTACAGGCATCATAGGCGACATACCACCAGTACCGAGATTGACTTGCGGTACACTCATATCAACAGGCTTCGACCGAGCATGCACAGCATTCGTAAATGCAATAAAAAGATACGTCAGCACCCATCTTCCCAAATTCACTCGTTGATCCTCATTAGCCGGTTGAACAGGCAAATGACATTCTTCGTGATACGCTTCAGCTTCGTAACATCTAGATTCTTCTAAATGGATGGTCAAATATCCCATTTTCACATCAATGAGACACCAAGGAGCTATCCATTCATTACTATTCCGCTCGTCTACTGCCTTGTTGAAGTCGCACGTGCCCAGGTCTTCTTGTTTTATACATTTCACCAAGTCCCAGACTTGGACTACACCGGTTGAATCTTCAGTTACGACGTGCCGACGATCATTCAGAGTAGTGAACCTGGATATTCCTACACCGCCTTTAATGACATCTTCGGGGGTGCTCCATACAGGTTCTGTGGGTGCATCGTCGGCATTCTCTAAAATGGCAACGTCACTGCTAGATCTTCTATTATGATTACTATGGTTCTGCGGCGGATTATGTGACAGGACGTCAGTCGAAGTCAGACTGAATCTATATGATTTCTGCGATAATCCGTCATCGAGTATATGAGGTGGTTGACGAACAATGGAGGCTGGGGATATTACCACTAGATCTGGATCTGCTTGTTGAGCAGCGGTGGAATCCGGGCCAGGGAGCATAACTGTTGTATTCCTAAACGGTAAATCTCTCCATCTGTTGACGTGTGACTTGGTCGTAGCTGTCCATATATACGAGTCGTGCACTGCCACAATCTATTCGATTGGGCAGTGTCATAGGCATAGTGTAGGCGAAATAAGTGATATGTAACACGAGTTCGGAAACAATACTTGGTCGCACCTTGGTGACAGAATCTTGCTCCTTACATATAGCGACACAATCCACAACTTCCTCATAGCCAAACCCTTCGGATCCATCATCCAGCCTTCTTCTGGACATTTTTGTAACCCAGCCATCACGACCGCCGGCCCAGAAAGTCTCCAAGTAGGGGTGATTCGAAGTCAATGCCCACACTGAATCTTGCGAATGTGTATATGTAACTACACATCGTTGTGGCGCAGCCAATGACCATAATTTGATGGTTGTATCTGATGAGGCTGATAAAACCCATCTTCCATCATCACTGACTAGAACAGCGCGGATATTGTCTCGATGACCAGTCAGCCCTAGTACGCGTTTGTTTGATCTTGGATCCCATATCTGGACTAGCTTTTCTGGCGAGCCCGAGACTAGGACCGAGCCAGCTGGATTTGTTGCTAGACAGTATACTGATGAGGTTGGGGATGTTTCATTCATGATGACTGGGTTAAATATTACATGGGTGTCATTCTTTGAATCGCCACAAACCAAATTTCGGCGGGTTGTTCATACCATCAGGAATTTCTAGTAGCTCAAACCCACCAGCTTCCCCACGTCCTTCTCCTAAATCCCATAACAATATCCGTCGATCCAGACCAGCTGAAGCAACCCAACCACTACAAGGAGAATATGCTAATGCTCTCACAAAATCGGTGTGATGGCCCACTTTTGTCGGAGGGGTTATATTTTTAGTGGACCATAACTGCACTGTTCTATCTGATGAGGCGGATATTACTGTTGGTTGGATAGGCGGATTAGGACACTCTATCAACTGGCGTGCGAGGGGAAAAGTATTCAAGCTCACGATGTTGATTGGAATTACATAGAACGATATCATTGACCCAGTCACTATGATATTGAAACGTTCGTCTCAAGGTAGCTGGTGGTGCGCTCTGTATTGCATGCATGAATGACACATCACCATAAAAAGTCCATGCTGCAGCCAGCGCGACCATACCTTTCGTGATAATCGTCCATGGTGCTGGGGAGCCGAAAAGCTTTTTCGTCTTGGGGTATTCACATCATGCCCCGGACTGAAGGTCACACTCCTCGCCTTTCTCATTGATCCAGATTCAGTCCTAATCAAGGCAGGATGCGTACTAGTGCTCACAACATTGGAACCTTCAGAGGGCAGGTTCACAAGGTTCCTATTACTACTGTTGGAGTCCCCCTCATCATACATTAATTGGTCAAGACAAAGGTCGTCGTAGCTAATCGTGGCAGGGGGTGGTCGTCCAGTGATCCCATTAGTGTCTCTGGTGCTATAGCCGGTGGAGCGAGATAATATGGCTGCAGGAGCGGATCCCGCGTGGCTCCTCCTGGTTGCTCTGGTGGATATCTTCCCGGAATGCGATGGCAAGAGCGTATCTTCCAGATGCAAATCCCACGCATTTATGGTTGCATCTCGTGACGCTGTGTACAGTATCCCCGCCGGACTGGAGTCGCTATTGTCAGATACGCTGGAGGTATCTAGTGCCAATGCATTTATTCCTGATGTGTGATACGGGGATGATGATTGCTCGCGAATGGTATAGCTGATTCTCGTTCGTACTTTGTACTTGGCCGGCTGTGGCTGCACATAGTAAGACATTCAATGTGGATACGCAGAGCTATGTTTGCTATGGCCGTTTGGTGTGGGTTGGGATGCTATCTATATGTTTGGACTTGCGCGATGTTTTCCGCACTGCCCATAAAGCGACTGCAGAAGAGCGTGGGAGAGTCGTGGCATGTCGCGCGAGGACGGATTTCTCTCCAGGTTATGGCCGAGTACCGTACCGCTGCGTCACTCGTCGTAATATGTCGATACGTGAACGATGCAGACATGTACCCCCGTTCCTGCGTTCGCAGATCGGTATGATAACCCAATGCCTGCACATCAAATATTTGTACATAGCTGCGACAAAAGCCGTCTTCGTTTGTGTTGCATCGGTACGGCTACGATCAATGTTGTGAAAAAGTCCGTCATGCATAGACTGTACGTATACGTTTTTTGTTTTGAGGAGTCCTTTTGGTAACTATCTGACTCTACCGCATCTTCATCCTGCTACAAACGGACTCCGCACCTTGTAAGCACATGAGCACCAGATCCGTTCCCGACTTCTGTAAGTACATTTAGAAGGGGGAGGAATTGTTGAGTTTTCATGTGCCTCGAATGAGATATTACCATTGGGAAGTGCTGCCACAGGGATTGAAGCAGTCACCGTCGATCGTTCAGGAATTGATGGCGCACATCATGGATGAAGTCTATTGAGATGCAGAGGTCAGCTGTGCTGAGCAAGCCTCACCATTCATGACGCATGTTGAGCAAAACAGACAAGACGAAAGAAATCGCATTTAGTCCACCGATCGCATCGTCGAAAAGGCGTCTGACGATTCATTTGAAGTACCAAATCATATAACATCAGCACTTCCCGCCACAATAATGCATATACTAATAGCATGCTATGGGACGCTCTCCGTGTCATAGATGGCTAATGAGTTATGTCGTTTGCCACAGGACTACCTAGATCTATCCCTAGTCAAAACATCAGCAGTCATAATTCTGGCTGAAGATGCTCGACTTCTGATCCAACGAATCATGACTCCTGTGCTTTCTACTCCAACTCGATATACTATTGGTGGGCAATGTATCATTAGTTGACCAGCAGCAAGGCGAAAAGCTAGTTGACGGGCAAGGTGGTGATACGCGCAGTCTTTCTCGGTTTCGTCCAAGGACTGAATGAAGTCCGACCTATCTGTTCGTAGAATTGTTGCTTGCGTATAGTTCATTATTAATTGAACTCTGTGCGTAAATGTCTATTTTAAGTGAAGTTCTGGCGGGGGATTTTCACGTCATATCGCAGGCGGCATCGGTACCTCGGATAAGACTTTGCATAGCACGTCATCGACAATCCTACATGGGTTACCGAGTTGAATAGACATGGAATTCGGGAAGAGGCAGGGCTTACAGGTTCACAATGCGAATGCCGAACTCATAAAAGTAAGGACACAGCTGGTATAGATTAACCACAGTGGGGGAGGCTTTCAAATCGTTGCGGACCTTGACCTGGTAGTATTTGGGCAGATCGATTTCTACCCATTCACTAGGAAAGAGGGAATGGTTTGTAGTCGTGAACACATTGCGAGGATGGCTGCTTACCGTATAGCCAGGGTTTCGGCCATCCAGTAAGGGAGTTCCACTCGTGTGTTTGGTGGTAACTATGGTGGTGATGAGTGTCTGCGGGTATGCGGGTATGCATGAGGAATACGAGAGGGATGGCGTACATCGGCATCATTGTTACCATCGAGAAAGCCATAGCCGGGGACAGGATATGAGAAGAAGCACGGGACTCTCTGATTGGCGTGGGGGTCAGGAGGCGCATGGGCATGGGAATGGGCATGGGCATGGGCATGAGGACGACGTACTTGCTGGTCCGCCAGGATGGCTTCTATGTCGTAGTAGTCTGATGCCGAGGACATTCTGGTCTGTGGTTAGGGTAGTGAGGTTTTTGTAGTTGCGTCCTCGTCCAACATTGGGCGACATGCGACATGCGCAGCCGCAGCCGCAGCCGCAGCCGCAGGCACGACACGCGTGCCGCCCACGTGATGGGCCCACTGGCGGACGCGTCCCGCACGAGAACGGGTCCGCCTGGATCAGGTGCGGCATTGGGCGACACCAGGAGAGCCTCGCGACGCGCCACATTGCTGGTACAAAAGTGCGCACTCCGCACAGGCTGTGACTGACAAGATCCATGGCACGTGCATTTCCTGGTAACGAGCCGCCCAACCTTTTCACCCGCTGCCATGCTCTATCATAGTGTCATCGCTCCTCTCCTGCTGTCCATCTCCGCCTCCATGCTGTCTGCCCTCTCTGATCTACCATCCCATCCCATCAAATCGCCACATTGCCAATCGCCACATCAGAAACACAATGAGTATCCTAGGCAAGCTGACTCACGATATCAAAAAGGCCGCCCAGGGAACGGGGCTGCTTCAGGATCATGCCGAGCTGAATGTCTATCTGGTCGAGTCAAAGGTACGCATGTTGGGGCCTCATCATCTCACTTCAACCCCACCTCGCCAGAAGGCCATGATCCTGGTTCTAAGACTGCTTTGTACCCTAGGAGTATATTCGTTTTGCCAAGGCTCTTGCTGCCCAGAATCTCGCCGGTATGTCGTCAAATCGCTGTTGCCGGCTGTGCACCTTCCGCCACCTAGTCCCACCGTGCCCACTACCATCAGCTCTAGTTCTAACCGCTTGATACGATATCCCGTAACTAGTCTCAAAAGCCAGAACCGAGTGGGCAAAGAAGTCACAACACGACGACATCCAAGACATTTGCTCCCACTTGGCTGAAATAGACTCTGCATGTGCGTCTGCCACAGCATGCTGGGCAAACGCTCTCCACGCCAGCCGTGAACGCCTCAAAGCCATGCGCGCAAAAGAAAACGCACTTGATACGTTAAAGAAAAGAAGGGACAAGTTGCGAAATGAGCTTGCACTTGCTCAGAAAAGTGGGAAGCCCGCCACCCCCAATCTAGGAGCAGAATTGTATATGGTTGAATCCCAGGTCCTGCATGAGGATGCCGAGTACGAAGGGCTCAAGAGAACCGCTCTGCAGGCTAGTTATTACGACAGCTATGACGCTTTCTCGCACTTAGCAATGAGGGTGGGTACGCTATACGATGCGTAATTTCGCGCCATGTTGCTCATGCTGTCCATCCCCCCCATAGTTCCAGGTTATTGCCACATTCGGCAAACATATGGCAGACCAAATTCCACAAGGGACTCCGGAGCCTGGTCAACCACTTCCAAGATTCACGAATGCCCATGTAACAAACCAAATTGCCAACGATTTCAACCGTGCCTATACGCCCCTGATCAGTATAGCCACTCAGATTCCACTAGCACTGTCCCAAACCGAACCTAGTGTACCATCATCTCCCTTGTTAGGTCCCAAGCACTCTGAGCTGGGCGGCAGCGTACATATAGCTCAAGGCATTATTACTCCTCCCAATGGCCACCCTTTTCCTCAACACAACGGCCCTGCAATGACTGTTCTAGGAATGAATGGTGGGTATGGACATGGCAACCATGCTTCTTACATCAATGTTTATGCAGAACCTGAGCTCAAGGATTATGCAAACGGAGTTGAATACCACGTCAATGGTCATCAAACCTCTTCCATGCAGCCTTACACCATCAGTTCTACTTCCAGTCTGGCTTCACCACCTACAAAACCAGCCAGTCAACTTTCTGTAAACCACCTCTCACAATCAGCTGATTCTTTATCTGCTTCGACTCCTTCTCCACCACCAAGTGTGACCAGAAAAGCGGTCGCGGATGAAAGTGACCACTCGGCAGCTCCAGCACCCTCCAAGCAGGTATCTCGTATCGATACAGCGGCTCATTCTCATCAGCCTTTTTTTGCCACACCTTAATCACCGTAAGAGTGCGTGTGCTGGACTCTAGTCTTGGAATGTGTGTAAATTGGAATAGATGGACTTTAGTAATTTATTTTGAAGGCGCCAACATGTGACTTTTTTCATCATGTTATAATGAAATTGATAACTAAAAGCGCATAAGAAATGGAATTTTTCTGTGTCCTAAAGTTGTTAAAACAGTTGTACTATAGAAGGTGTTTGGGTATTTATACATTCTGATACTTTCTTCCTTTCAATCTTTCAGCAGAGGCAGCTTGCGGCCATGACAATCCAAACGTGAGAACTTGAAGACAGTGGCACGTCAGGCAGTTGGAACCAAGCTATAACAATACCAGCGGCGTCCCAGTCACATCGGCCCGCATGTCATTCGAATTCAGAAATGACGCATCCTCGTCCTCGGCCGACGCTCCGTCTTTTATTCCAGCTCCAGCTTTTATCGTGTGAAGCATTTTGTAACAAAAGGAAACACAAACCTAATGAATGACGCAGAGCTACACATTACTGCAGCCACTGAGTATTGCGGAATCGCAAGCCACTACCTCCTCGCT
>QEAN01000218.1:11643-34264 GCA_006535955.1 Synchytrium endobioticum | reverse complement strand
ACTAGTTAGATCACAGTTTGTTTATTTTATCCGATACAGTTTTCGCTGGATCCAAACATTAGGGCTGCGAATAGGCTATAGTCTATTTGTAGCCATACCACAGTTGTCTTATAATTTTATGCCTAGCAATAGAATCGCTGGCGAGGTTTATTTTTGAAATGGCAACCAACTTCCTTTGTTTGAGCTTGTGGTGAGCTGCAATGATTAGTGAATGATGTTTGGCTGGATTAATGCTGATTCTCTGTGTGTCTCTGTATGAAATGTACAATATATACAATATTTGTATAATAATATAATGTAATGGCCGGCTAAACATGGCGGAACCATTACTAGCTCCAACTCCAACAGAGAGGAGGGCCAGGCCAGACCATGATGGCACGTGCCCTGTTGTAGGTGGACGCCGGTGTACACTAGCGGCTATATTGACCCATTCAGCACCAGGTACGGTTAGAGAGACTTGCCACATTCAGTTGCTCTCAAGACGTTGTGAGTAGCAAAGATGACACTAGAGCACTCTTAGGATTCACTTTCGGGAACAGTCTCCATTTACTGCAAATCGAACCTCTGTATCCATCAAAGTTGTCGAGGATCCTCTCACTATCCGTCATCTTCATCGCCACTATCCTCACCATCGTCATCACACTGCTCTCACATCAAAACACCGTCACTGCCTCGGCTCAGCGAAATCGCTATGAACGGAAGCAACAACAATAGTATATACAGTCTGCCTGGAGGAGATTCAACCTCATTGAAGCCAGGCACTTTGATCATACCATCCATAATGTCCCACACAAACAGTACACAGAAAAATGCTGCCAAGAGAAAATGGAAGTTGCCTAAACTAAGAGACGGCAAGAAAATCAATTCAGTGGGATCTGTATCATTACTAGTATGTGTATATCGCCTGTTGTGCCCTCGACGTATGTCGCTACGCTGGAGGGCGTGGGGAGGCGGTTGAGCTCTTGATCATTAGACTAATCCTTTGACAATGCAGGTCTCCTCTATAACTGGGCCGGGCTTAGTATTCGTCACTGTGCTATATCAGCAAGCGGGTCTTGTTGTGTAAGGCTTGGGGATGTACGTCCATTCGTAAGCAACCTGGCTCACCGGGGACCCAAATCATAGGCCGACACTATGCTTCATCCTAGTAGCAATCATCACATCCTTGACATCGCTTTTCCTGGCTGAGGCTGTAGCCAATTTTCCTCGCAACGAACGTTTGGAACGAGATGTAGAACTGTCAACACTAGTCAGGCACTTTTTTGGTAGACGTTGGGAGTTTTGCATGCAAGTGGTGCTATATCTATCTATGCAGTCACTTAATATCTCGTCAATCATCATTTCAGCACAGGTACATCTCCTCATTTGTTGGTGGCCGTCCAAAGTGTGTTTTACTCAATCCCCTTGTAACGAAAAACGCAGACTCTAGACCAATTTCTGGTTACTCTAGCTGGTCAGAGCTGTGGAGTAGCTTTAAGCTCACCAGGAGGGTGGTACTGTGTTAATACAAACAGTCAGGCCAATAGTCCATTCGAGAATACGTACATGCTCTTCACAAGTAAAAAAGTGCTTCTTTGACCAATTTTGTAAAAGTATACTCAGTGCCATCCTGCTTCTCCTAGGTGGCTACCTCATACTGATAGGGATGATAATACCATTAGCCATGCTGCGGCTAGCAGATAATATTATCGTGCAACTGATATCTATGATTGTTCTCAAGTTCATCGTATTGGTGTGGATTATATCCTTTCTAGTACGAGGGCCGAATACAAGTTTGGTACCATTGTTTGGGAATAACTTTTCAAATGTAGCAGGCACTATGGTACACTCTTGTTGCTTTTTGTTGCTCCTCGTTCTGTCTTGCCGGCATAGGTGCTCATCAACACAATACTCTAGGTACTGAACTTTGCCTATGTGACTACTTTGCCGTCGTGGCTTGGAGAAAAGCATGCTGACGTTAGTGTCCCTAGGACGATATGGATGTCTGTAGGATCATCGACCTGTGTGTATATATTACTAGGTATCATAGGCGGCATGTCAGTCAAGATGAATGATGCTTCAAACATTCTATCGGTTATAGCCTCAGATCCACAGTCATCAATCTTGATGAGATTAACCACTTTCATTTTCCCGATCGTGGTACTGATTACTTCTATACCCATTTATTGTATAGTCATTAGATATAATCTCCGTCAGTCAGGAGCTGTGGGTCCTTGGACAGCTCTGCTTTTAGCCGTCTTGGTACCATTTTTAGTGGTTATACCCTTCCAAACTGGTAGCTTCCTGAACACTTTTTGTAATTGGTCGTCACTATTCTTCACCTCTGTGGCCAACTTTATTGCCCCGTTGTTGATTTATATCTGTCTGCCCTATACCACGGCCTACATACAACGTAAGTGATTGTGCTTTCGAAAGTGACAAGTTGACAAGGATTGCTTTTCGCTTCACATACTGAACCTAATCGCTGTTAAAATACAGGAACTGACTTTGTAGCTCTACCCTACATGCATCCAGTACCACAGGATATTTCAAACGGCGGACCGGCGGTTATAGATGCGACGGACGCATCGCCTACCGTTCACAACGCCATACCTACCCTGACAAGCGCTTTGCCATCAGCAATAATTCCTCCTGCAATTGATAACAGCCGCGGAGGACTCCATCACGATCACAAGACGCCGAGTGCTTATCAGGAGATAATGGAGAGGCACCACCTTATAGATAAACCGGATGCATCCGGTAACTCTTATTTTGCTAGTAGTGTAAAGAGCTTCAGATCACCGTCCTCATTTTGGTCTTTTAGTGAGAAGCCAAGATTAGTTTTGACTAGAGCTGATGCACTGACGGCACAAGAGGTAGATTTGTCAGACAACAGTCTTCATCATAGTTATAGTTATAGTACCCCTAACAATTGGCTTACGTTACAGAAACTATCACCAGGATTTATCTCTATACCATCGACTCATTCTGCGGAGGTTGCACCAGAGGACATCCTCACTCCGCAATCAGCGGTCACAGCGCTCACCACGAGTTCATTAGCACCGCCACAACGATCACATACGAGATCGTTTGCATCTATCAAAGCGGGACCGGTCAGAGGCAATCCATATGCCGCGTCCTTCATGTCTGATTCGCAGGCGTATTCACCACTACCAAGACGACCGTCATTAGAAGCTGAAGCCTTTGAGTTTGAAAAGGGAGTGTTGAGTTGGCCATATATCTCGATGGATGCGTTATCAGTGAGACGCAATAGTAGGTCTGTAGCGTCGTCGAAATCCGGTCCCGTGAGTGCACATAGTCATAACAACATTGGGATGGATACGAATAATAATACTTTAGGGAGCTTTGGTCCTCCTTCGCACCCTGGTAGGGAGGGATTCGATTTCGACAGTGACGACGGTGAGGACTCGCCGCCGCCATTTGGTCAGAATCAAGACGGAGAAGGAGGAGAAACCAAAGCAGCAGCATTCCGAGCTTTGCCGGAACGATTCAGGCGGTATTCAAAACTCATATCTGGTGCTAGTCTAGTTATCTCGATCATTTTGGTAGTAGGGACGATACTGTATGATATTGTTGATGCGCTTCTAGGTAGGGAGGTCTTTTAGTAGATGTCCCTCTTCAAAAGGGCCAGTGAACTTCTATCTATTGTTTACTGACTATGTATAAACTACTGGTTATCATTACTATTGTAGCATATAATACTCGGGTTTTGTAAATTCCTCATCGCATTTGTTATCAGATACACTTACTCATATGGCCGGATAGAAACCGACATGTGTGGCAAGAGTAGATTTTATTGCGTGAAGAAATGCGATGCTGGCGTGTTTGGTGCTTTAACGGGCTTGTTTGATGTCTTTAGGGGCTATCTCGGTAACCCTCCCTCTTCCGCAGCGCGCCTCCTCCAAGCTCTGACAACCATCCATCACATCCATCCTCGTTACATACCAAGAGCTGTGCAAGAATGTAAGTAAACCATACGGACCCAACATTTATAACGGACAATCTGGCTCCACATGCCATTTCTATATTCCAATCATTGGACTTGTCGGAGGATGTCACCATTCGACAACTAGGTGGGAAGCCCAAGGCAGGGAGCATGGGCGAACATAGGAATGGATTGTCCAGTGATAATGACGGCCAGAGTGGCGATAAAGCTGCTATCCAGGCGCTTTCGAATCATTATGGAAAGGAATGTACAGGTTTCACCTCGCACGGCAGCAAGTCAGTCAAAGTCAAGATAGCTGTGGGGAGGGTGCAAGTGTAGAAGCAGTCTCAGGCAGTACTGGTGGCTGACGGTCATTGTATGTTGTGTCCGCTCGTGGGGATTCAACGATTGCACTTGTTTGGCGCAAAAGGCAAATGAACAAGTCAACAAGCGCTATCGAGTAGAGATAGGGCTCAGCTGTAGGCTCGCAGCCCCCCCCCCCTTTTATGTTTGGAGGAACTTGGTGGAAGCATACCCGCAGGTTACAGCTAATTGTGAGCAACGGGCTTTAACACTTTTGCTCATAATTAGGCCACCAAAGGCTGATCCAAACGAAATCAAAACCGTCGTTCTACGAACGACTGGTGGTGAAATTGCTGGTGGTTCGGCACTAGCTCCAAAAATTGGTCCATTGGGTCTCGTACGTAAATGCAATCTTTATGGGATACAGGCTCTAGGAATGCAAGCGGAATCTAATACGCTGTGAATGAGATAATAGTCACCAAAGAAAGTTGGTGAAGATATCGCCAAAGCAACTCAGGACTACAAGGGTCTACGAATCACAGTCAAGCTAATCATTCAAAACCGTCAAGCCGCTATTGAAGTGGTGCCATCCGCCAGCTCCTTAATCATCAAAGCTTTGAAGGAACCACCTCGAGACAGGAAGAAAGAAAAGAATAGTACGTTTTTATAGATGTTTGGCGTTATCGGACGATATGCTGACGAGTTATGTAAACTCTAGTCAAACACAATGGAAACTTGGGCTTCAATGAAGTGCTGGAAATCGCCAGGAAAATGAGAAACAAGTCCATGGCTAAAGAAATGAGGGGTACTGTCAGGGAAATTCTTGGTACATGTTTTTCTGTTGGTTGTACAGTTGATGGTCAAAGTCCCCAAGACGTAAGCGAAAAGGTTGCATCCGGGGTAAGTAGATGTAGTTTCCGTTTGTGTGAAAAGGACGGCGCGATGTGTTGCCAGGCGTCAGTCAGGTTTAAAGGATGTGCTTCATGAGTAATCTGCGTTATTAACATGAAACCGTGTAATTTAGGAAATTGATGTTCCTGCCAAGTAAATGTAGTTTGTTTTAGTTGTCTACTGCCAACATGACTATGCGTTTATACTCTTGAAAAGAACTATGTTGTGTGTGTTTGAATCTGTGTCTGATGCCTTTTGCAGATGGCGGGACAAGAGTGGCCGGAGAGACAGGAGGGAGTGGTTCGTCGCAACCTCTAGCGGATGATTGGGGGAGGGTCGTTGGTGATTGGGCCACAATAGTAGGTCACTCATCCGGAGAGTCAAGATCCGTCACACTCTGCCTGGTGGGAAAAGAAACACGGATAAACACGCAACATACCAACTGTCAACTTTATTATACGCATTATATCATATCAACATTACCAGGATGTACTCGCTCTGGGTATCTGTCTTGTTATTCTGTCAAGTGCTCACAGCGCTGGCAGCTGGAGAGGCAGCCGCAACTTTCTATACATCCGCAGATCAGTCATCTTTCTTTACGCTGAACACGTCTATCTCCATCTTGGCGAGCCCGGTATCAATTACCGGCGTCAATGTGTCGGACCAGCATCATGTGGTGTTGTATCAATCTTTTCAAGATGTGGGGGTCGTTGTTCGCAAGAGTGTAGCGACTCTGGCATTCACGGCACGCAAGATCCGCGTGGAGAAGGACACATGCTCGCCAGACTGCTCTTCCCATGGACTGTGTAACGAGAATGGAGTCTGTCAATGTGACGCTGGGTGGACTGGCATCTCTTGTGATTCTTGTGCTGGAGGATTCTATGGAGCAAACTGCACTGGTATGTATTGTATTGTATTGTCTTGGTTTGTGTTTTGGCTTTGATGATGATGACGATGATGATGCTGATATGGCTTGTGCATGTGCGTATGTGCCGTACTTACACATGAGATTGACGCAGTCTATGCACTCTATGCCAGGTGTATGTGCTTGCTCATCAAATCTCGCATGTGACGATGGTTTTGCGGGTACGGGACAATGCAAATGCAAAGGTGGCTACATCGACTTCCCAACCTGCACTCAATGCCCAAGCATGGGATTCTGGGGTGCAGATTGCAGACCGTGTAACTGCTCGACACTGGCTGGAACGTGTGATTTCATTACGGGTGAATGCAAATGTGCTGCTGGATATGATGTAAAAGCGTCTCCGAGATGCTCCACATGTATGAGGTCATTTTATTCTAGTTTCAACTTCGCTTCGGGGATGTACGATTGTGTCCGTGAGTATGGGTGTTTGAATGACTTGAGAATCTACATTGTATTGACAGCATGTACCATGATGATGCATAGGATGTCATTCTGGCTGCGCTCAATGCGACGCCTCCCCTGTTCCGGGATATTGTAAAGTCTGCTCGCCTGGTCTACATCTAGATCCAACCGATCACCGCAAATGCATACAAGATCAAACGTGTCCGTTCGCTTACTATTTCAACGGAACTGCTTGCTCCAGTGAGTAGAGTGGAGTGGACTAGAGTACAGTAGTGTGTTCCCTTGTTCTAGCTAGGGGCCATTCGAGCTGATGCGCTTCACCCCGAACATAGAATGCCAGGCAGCATGCGGCTGTGTCGATGATACGGCATACTGCACCGATTGTTATCCCAATCTCTCAGTAAATAATGTGTGTAGCTCGTGGGATACATCGACTCTGGCTTGTGATGTGGACTACATATCAGCTCCCATATATCCAGCGTACTACGCCAACTTTGACAAGAATTTCTGTGATTGTAAGTATGGTTTTTGACATTGCTTGACATATCCAAGACTTGCGTGTCGGCTGAAAGCGTCAGTATACTGAGTTTTTTTTGCCAATCATACTTTATAGCTTGCCCTGCTGGTTGTGCAACATGTAGTGCAGTTGACGACGGCAATTATAGTACGATACGGAACACGTTGCAATGTACGAGTTGTATGGATGGATTTACTGATACCGGAACCGGGCAGTGTCTAGCTCCATGTCCTGATGGATGTCAATATAAGAACGGAACTTGTATGGATTGCAGTAAGTGCCATTCATTATGTACAGGCAGTGGGGGGGGAGGTTGGATACCATTTTATACTCACTCTAGAACTCCATTAGATCTATGTAGAGATCCTCTTCACAAATGCATGCAATGTACCGAGCCAGGACCGGGTACTTGCACAAGGTGTGCTAGTACACATTTTAATTTCAATGGATATTGTTTTGTAAGCTGTCCGAGTGGATATTATTCTGATTCAGGAACTTGTCGCAGTAAGTACCCTTGCTCGAATGCATAATGACCTTCGTACTTAGTTCAGTTTTACACTAGAATGCTTCCCTGATTGCGCTACATGTACTGGATCAACCTTTCGGCACTGTTCGTCGTGCGCGAATTCTTGGGATGTTCTTAGCGCAACAGGTGCCTGTGTCGACGGATTGCCTACAGGACAATACAAGACTGTGAATCAGACTTGGAGTGGTTCGTGCTTGGGCTTGAAGGCGGGCTCGGTGGTACCCATGGCTTACTCTAGACTCACCAATATTAGCTTGTTATTCTGGATGTGCATCGTGTAGAGGCCCAAGGGCTGGTGATTGCTTATCGTGTGAAAATCCAACGTATACTGTGTCAGCAACCGGCTGTGCTTTCAATGTGAGTGGGTGAATGGACATTGTCGGCTTTCCTCCTCCCCCCCCCACGGGATCATGGACTAACACCAATATTTTGTTGTTGCGACGCTAGAGTAACCCTGGTCCTGTGATGACATCGCCAACGCCATCGCCAACGCCAACGCCAACGCCATCGGACTCACCATCGCCATCGTGGTTAGTACCTCTTACGGTAGCCGGCTATGCTGCGCTCGCAACATTTGCACTTGGTGCGGCTGGTCTGTGTGTAGCAAGAGCCTACTTCCGAGGCAGAGTGCGACGTGCCGAGCAAGGACAACAACGGTGGTTCGATGCGTATATGGGTGCGCTCCGACTACGTCGTAATACGGGGCTTCCCATGACGTCTAATATGATGACGTCGAATACGATGACGTCTAATGTTCTTGCATCGTCAGGGACGCCGCAAGGACCCAAGTTGGTGCTAGATGTGTATGAAGAGCTCCAGGAGCATGTCGTGGAGCAATCAGGGCCAAGCACGGCCATGAATACACCCATGGTTGGTGCGAGCGAGCCTGCAGGAGGGATGGTCGTCTGGAGTCCAAACGCCATTTACGAACCGTATTCGGCAGGCACAAGGGCCGCAGAGGCATGGGAGATGGACGCCACGAATCCATTCGCGCCTCAGCATCGAGAAGACACCCGTCAAAGTCCATTTATTATATATTAGGCCGTGTACAGCACCACAACAATAGATCTGTGTGTCCTTCGAGTAAATGATGACAAGAATAATGGCTGGCCGGCCTGCAGCGTCGGAGCCGTCGTCCACGGCCGTGCGTGGAGCAGCGTGTCCTATAGATGAGCGTGAGCGTGGGCGTGCGACGCGACGCGACCAATGTAGTCATCCTCGTCCCCATCCTCATCGACAGCCGACAGCCGACAGACTCACTGCTACCGCGACGCCGTCATCCTCACCCTCACCCTCGCCGTCACCTCCAGAGCTCAGACAGCCCACCATGACGATGAGCGTCGTTCCCTTCGAGTCCGTGCTGGATTTCAATTCCGAGCTGGATGTTGCCCTGCTCGACAAGATTGTCCAGACATTCTATACAAAAACCGGCCCGGATGTAAGTCGCTGTCTGCTTGTGTCGCCACCCCCTCCCCTTACATGTATATGTATGCATGCCCCCTGCTGGTGCCCTCGCTCCTGCTGGTCGCATCGCATCGCCATCGCCTTCGCCATCGTGATCAATCCCCGACATCTGAAACCCCCCTCATAATCGCATAGCAACTACGTGCCCAGAAAATCATTACTGAATTCCAAGAGCATCCTGATGCCTGGAAGCGTGTCGATACCATACTCGAGAGATCTCAATATACCCAAACAAAGGTAAACACAAACTTGGATAATTGGACAGGACGGTCAAAGCAACGCACATTTGCTGCCTGCCTACTGAGCTCATGCCACTTATCCCCACGATAGTATATTGCTCTCCAAGTACTGGAAACCCTCATCAAAACTATGTGGAAGGCTTTGCCTGTAGAGCAACAACAAGGTACATGCAACAGCGCTTCTACTGCTGCCGTACAAGCGAAAACAAGCCCGTAACCCACGTCATCCTGTGCCTGTTAGGCATCAAGAACTATATCGTATCTGTCATTATAAAAACTTCTTCGGACGAGATCACCCTAGAAAAGGAAAAGACTTTTCTGGGAAAGCTGAACATTGTCTTGGTCCAGGTACGCAATTTGAGACCATAATCAACTCCACCTGCAAAGTCCAAAGCCCCTTTATCTCCTAGATACTGAAACACGAATGGCCGCACAATTGGCCTACCTTCATTCCTGAAATTGTAAATTCCAGTAAAACCAACCTTTCACTATGTGAAAACAACATGGCAATCCTCAAGCTGTTGAGGTACACTGTCTTTCTTTCTTTGTTTACTGTATTGAGCATTCACTGACTCTCAAGTCCAAACCCTAGTGAGGAAATCTTTGACTTTTCTGCTGAGCAAATGACTCAGAAAAAGACAAAAGACCTCAAGCAACAAATGTGTGGAGAATTCTCGGAAATCTTCCAGTTGTGCCACGAGATTCTTGAAAAGGCTCAAAAGCCAAGCTTGATTCGCGCCACATTAGGGACCTTGTTGAGGTTTTTGAATTGGATACCACTAGGGTACATCTTTGAAACCAATTTGATTGATATACTCAGAACTCGAGTAAGTCGTGTCTTAGATGCGGACCTGATTTCGTGTCTTGTCGTCATCTGACCAAAACAACTAGTTCCTGGAGGCGCCAGTCTTTCGAAATGTCACTTTAAAATGTCTTACAGAGATTGGTGGTCTACAAGTTGGTCCCGAATATAATCAAAAGTTTGTGCTGCTATATAATATGGTCATGGATGCTGTCATCAAAATGATTCCGATCAACACAGGTAGGCGCGCATACAGCGGTCATGTCGCTGCAAAATCATACATAATGGTAACCAATCCACTTCTCGTATTAGATCTTGTGAGTGTATATGAAAACAGCTCTGATGATGATCAACAATTCATCCAAAACTTGGCACTCTCCTTGTGCAGCTTTCTGAGTGCCCATCTAAAGGTGCGAATCAACGCCCCCTCCACACACACAATCAACCAATGGAAATAATGCAACTGAGACCCATGCTTCCCTTGATAGATTGTTGAGCAAACAGGAAACAAAGAGGCCTTGTTGACAGGTCACGCTTATCTTTTAATGATCTCGCTAGTAAGAGATCGCGAAATATTCAAAATCTGTCTCGAGTACTGGACAAAACTCGTATCAGAGCTATACGAAGAAGCTCAGACTTTGCCAAATGGCCACGGTGTCCCAGATTTTGGAACACCCATGCCATTCGGAGCTCCTGTACCCCTAGCTGGAATGACGGGTGCGCCAAGTGTCCCAACACGAAAAAGCATTTATACCGAAGTCCTGTCTAGGCTCCGAGTGGTCATGATTGAAAGGATGGTCAAGCCAGAGGAAGTATTAGTAGTTGAGAATGACGAAGGTGAAATTGTTCGAGAGGTTGTCAAGGAATCCGACACTGTTACCCTTTACAAGAGTATGAGAGAAGTCTTGGTTTATCTGACGCATTTGGATACCGAGGACACTGAGCAAATCATGTCTGAAAAGTTATCCAAGCAGGCAAGTATTTTGGTTCGCCACTTTGGCATGCTTTCAAGTCTCGGTCATCGTTCCAACAACGTACTTATTGATATAGATGGATGGCACAGAGTGGTCATGGGACAATCTGAACAAACTGTGTTGGGCAATCGGATCAATCTCGGGTGCCATGTCAGAAGAGCTCGAGAAGCGCTTCTTGGTCACAGTCATCAAAGATCTATTAGCATTATGTGAAATGAAACGTGGCAAAGATAACAAAGCCGTAGTAGCTTCCAATATCATGTATATTGTAGGTCAATATCCACGGTTCTTAAAAGCGCATTGGAAATTCCTGAAGACCGTGGTCAACAAAAACTTTGAATTCATGCATGAGATGCATGAAGGTGTACAAGATATGGCTTGTGATACCTTTATAAAAATCGCTCAGAAATGTAAACGGCATTTCGTCATGCAGCAGCCAAATGAACCCCAGCCGTACATTGAAGAGATCCTTGTGACCATTGATCAAATTACCTCTGATCTCTCACCGCAACAGGTAAGGTGCTCTCGACTCTTGTTTCACACTTGCTGGCTTGTCCCTCATCCAGTTGCTATCGTATTCAGGTACATACGTTCTACGAAGCCGTTGGATACCTCATCTCTGCTCAACCCAATCTGCAAATCCGTGAAAGATTAATCATCAAGTTTATGGAACTACCTAACGCAGCGGTCAGTATTTTTTACCTCTTTTATTCAAACCATTCAATTCTGGTCTAATGAAGGTGATCTCGCAATGTCATTAGTGGGACAATGTCTTGGTCTTGGCACATCAAAACATAGAGGCCTTGAACAATCCAGAAAGTATCAAGATTCTCGGCAACATATTGAAGACCAATGTGTCGGCCTGTATTTCAGTCGGTTCGCCATTCATTATTCAAATAGCCAGGATATACAATGACATGTTGAGCTTATACAAGATTGTATCGCAACTAACGTCTCAAAGTGTAGCTGCTCAGGGTAAGTCCTTCAAGCCCTGGAACATACCCTGATCGTGCTTTCATAGACTCAGAGACTCATTCTGTGGCTAACAATAGGGTTGATTGCAACAAAAACACCACGGGTTAGAGGTTTAAGAACAATCAAGAAGGAGATATTGAAATTGATAGAAACGTATGTCAACAAAACCGACGATGAAAAAGGAGTAGCCAACAACCTCATACCAGCTCTCTTGGAAACTGTATTGGGTGATTATACCAGAAATGTACCAGATGCTCGTGATGCTGAAGTTTTAATGGTTTTGGCTACGGTTGTCCATAGGCTTCAGGTAAGTGTAGTTTATTCCATTGGCACACAAGCACTCTTGGTATCTGATGGAACTCTTGTCCTCGACGCAACGGTAGATTGTGCGCTAGTTTCCTTTGTTAACTCTCTCTACACAACACTGTAGCATCATATATCTGACGGAGTCAGCCTGATATTGGACGCTGTATTCGAATGTACACTCAACATGATCAACAAGGACTTTGAAGAATATCCGGAGCATCGAGTTGGGTTCTTCACCCTACTGGACGCCATCAATAGTCAATGCTTTGAAGCCTTGATCAAGCTACCAGCGCCGCAGTTCAAACTGTTCTTGGATAGTATCGTATGGGCATTTAAACATACCATGAGAGATATATCTGACATGGGGTTAAGCATCATGCTAGCTCTAATCAATAACTTTTCGTTGAAGGCAGACCCAGCAGTCGCCGATGCGTTTTTCCAAACATTCTACCTCAGTATTTTGCAAGACATATTCTTTGTTCTGACAAATTCATTCCACAAATCTGGTGTGTATTGCAGTGATCGGATTGAGTCTTTGCTTGGCAGTGTTTTTCGACGGAAGCAAAGTCTGAGGATGCTGACCAAAATCTCGTATTGTAGGCTTCAAATCCCAAACGGCCATTCTGATGCAGATGATTGCTTTGGTAAATGCCGGAACTGTCAGGGTACCACTTTTTGATAGGAATCAGTTCCCTGATCCTAGCATGGATAATAAAGCATTTGTCAAAGAATACATCATTGACTTGCTCCGAAGAGCATTCCCACATCTGCAATCGTAAGTATCAAATGCAGTCGTTCTATGAATGATTGGTTTGAAGGCGTGGAAAGGCTTACTTACACATGTATGACGCATTAGTGCTCAACTCCGGGCATTTGTCAGCGGGTTATTCACATTTGACAAGGATTTCACTGCATTCAAAAGTCACGTGCGAGACTTCTTGATACAACTCAAGGTCGGTTTATGCATTGTGGTCTACCTAGTTATTGTCAGTATTTTCTCATTGGTCGCCTGTATGTGTACCTAGGAGTTCGCAGGTTCAGAGGGTGATCATTTATTCTTGGACGAGCGGGAAGCAGAATTGGAAGCCAAGAAGCAAGCAGAAAGGGACAGAAATCTCAAGATTCCCGGAATGTTGAAACCATCACAACTACCAGATGATGGCATGATTGATTGAGAAACATGGTTTTAGATATAGACCATCACGTTGGAGAGAGCATAGTTATCTTACTATCTCAAGGCCGAGGCTCTTTTTATATAAGCAACACAATTCCGCACATACATATATATAGCATTTTCTTTGTTGTTGTCGTAAACCTTGTGCAGAATACTACTACTGTTGATGCTTCTGCTAAAATACATAGCTACTATTAGCACTTGTCTCTATCCAAAAAGCGTATGTCTCTGTGGTTGAGCTCATGCTGGTTGGAAGGACGCCTTGCTGGCGCATGCCTCACGGGCGGGCGGGCGCAAACGCGATTTGCGGCTGCGTCCACTCGATTTGGCAGATGGGCATCGTATTGCACACCAGAGTTACTAGTGGAGTATCGTTGTCCTATCAACTTGGTTTATTTCCAACGACCGCAGTTATTACAGTGGGGATTAAAATAAGTGTGAGTATTAGTCACGTCGTCGATTCGGACGAGACGGACATCCTTCCTCACCCAACGGGCCTAGGTGCCCTGGCTCCTTTGCTCTTAGCTTGCGTTACAGGATTTCGCCTTTTTACAAGATGCAGAGAAAAAGGCGAGGAGAAAAGAAGGCAGCCAGATTGACATTTATATAGCACGCAACACGACAGCTGAGACCGAACACTAACTTTCACGTGAGATAAGAGATAAAAAGGATAGACTCTATTACGTTTAATACCGACTATTCTCTTGCCGTTGTCACTGTGTATCTTCTCCCTCGCGAAGTCAAAATTTGGGTAGAGTCGGCACGGCACACAATTTTTGACGTTTTGGCGATAATTTTGTTCTGTGTATTCTGTGAATAGCAGTGAAACTGGATTGAATGAGGACATCTGTAAATCAAGCTCAGACGACCGTTATTACGGACGACACGTATGAAGAGAGTGGTCCACAATCCGGAGTACGCTTTTTCACTATAGGCTAGAATGCGTCGAAATCAAATTAATGTTCTCCACCTACTCAGTATCTTCCACCACTTTCAGGCGGTTGCCACATCGAGGGCGAATCATGATGGCCATAATTCCCAAAAGTGACATTATATGAGGTGATGCAGCTGACCCCTGAACTTACCCTTGATCCATTGCCAGACGTGTCCTTTGGTGGAGTCTTGGCGCACGATGCTTTGGAGGCTCGCTTAATGCCATCGCACACCGGCATCGAAGCCAGCTAGAAAAAGAATAGTCAAACCCCAATATACAGCACCGTGAGAATCGGAAGAATCGGAGAAGACGCTGGTTGCCTACAACTTCGTCATCCCCATTATCCCGACCCGAAGGAGAGGGCAGCCCAGTAATCAATTCGATCACCTTAATCGCATGATGAATCCCAGAACTACTGCTGCATGGCTGTCTCTTCCACCAGCCAAACGGCACCATCGGTCTACATCAACAACATCAGAGGCCAGTACCGTACGATCAGAAGTCGATGATGGTGAATCGGTAGTGTCATGTGATTTTCATGGTGGAGGAGCTAATGGTAGTACAAGTAACATGATCAACATGTCCTCAATTGATACCGAGCAAGCCGGTCGTCCCACGGAATTTGATGATTCATTTTACAACACATTTGAAAATCTATCTACTAGGCATCCAGCTGATCTAGTATCGCTGGCATCGCCTACCATGCAAACGGACAGGGACTCTCGGTCTCTACACAGTCGTAGTAATAGGTCTCCCAGTCTGCACACCGACACGACATTGAGCTTGCCAAGTCCTACGGTTATGGACTCGGTTATGATAGACCCACCATTTCTGGTATCTAGTGAGGCTGCTGGGAAAGGATCTACGGGTATATGGAGAGGCAGTGCGACCACGAAACAATTGGATGTGATGCCCAACCATTTTGTATCTGAAAAATTTGTTAATGTACAATCGATGAGTCAGCAATCACCAGAACAAATGCAGTTACAGCAAAAGTTAATAGAGCAGTGTTGTAGGCATATACAAGCTATTCAATATCAAGCATTGATACAGGAGAACGAACACCAGCAACAGCAGCCACTTTCTGAATATGATAACAGACATGGAAGGTTTCATCTGGCTAGCATCATGGTAGATGGCCAAGAAGAAGACATGGTAGACGATATCGCAACCATTTTCGGTAGAGAATCAGAACCGTCAGATTCAGACAAGGGTGATTTGTCAGCCGAAGAAGATGAGGTGGATGAGCTGGATGGTAGTGATTCAGACTATGTAGAAAGGACTCATAGTAATTGGAACACGAACGCTACCTCGCCTCATCATGATCATCAACGATCGGCGTCAAATGTATCGATTTCTAGTAAAAGTATGATCAAGGATACAACTTCCAGTGATAAGCGGTCTACACCTATTGTACACCTACGTCATCCTCCATCTGTCACCAATTCTGCAACTAACAGAGCGATAACCAAACGAAGTAATAAACCTGTCAGAAGGCGCAAAGGGATGTACACTCCTATTCAAACGGAAGCCGGTGAAAAGAGGTTTTTATGCGCCAAGTGTGGGATCACTTTTAAGAGAAGTATGCATAACCTGAGAATTCTCTTGGTTTTGGTCCATCATTTCAGACTTTTCACACATCCAATAACGTACAGGTCATGGTAAGCTTTCACGTGTCTGGATTGTAGTAGACGTCGTTGTCGTATGACGTTTTGTTTATTTTGTCCTAGTAACAGTTCCATTTTATTTAGACTTGACGAGACACATGAGAGCATTACACGAAGAAGGTGGCAAACCGTTTACATGCCGGCAGTGCAAAAGGGCATTCAATAGAGGTGATGCTTTGAGGCGACATCAGGGCCCTGGCAGGCCTTGCCATGTCGACGAATCCGTTTCCAGGGGAGCTCGGTAGCATTGTCATCAGCACAATCCGTCTTTCTCCATGTAGTATTAGATGAATAGTTCCGGTTTCGGAGAGGCGTCAGTGCGACGTCATTATCATTGCATCTGACTTACACCATGGTTTTGATCCGACAGCACTGCTTCGAAAGTCGTGTACATAGTCTGAACGTTCTGTCTTGATGACGTGACATAGTAGTTTATTAGTTGTTGTGCATATAGCATTATATATCCATGAAGACGTAAATATATTATTACCATTATTTGGGACGTTACATTACAGAGTGACAATTGTTTCTCGTCAGGCTTCAACAGTATTCACCACCAACTTCTTTGTTATCAATTTGATCACCAACTCAGTGACCTGCTCCAATGTCTTGCCACTTGAATCAATGACAACAGCATTCTTCGGCACAACCAGCGGCGCCACACTCCTATTCTTATCCCTTGCGTCGCGCTCATGCAGCTCCTTCTTCACGTCCTCAACCCTTTTCCCATCGCCACCATATCTCCTCGCATCCTCTTCAAGTCTTCGTGCTGCCCTCGCATTTTCATTCGCCGTCAAATATATCTTGATATCCGCATCTGGCATAACAACACTGCCTATATCACGGCCTTCGACTATGACACGAGGATACGCTTTGATGAAGTTGAGTTGTTTTTGGAGTACCAGAGTTCGTATTTCGGGTATAGGTGCTATGGTTTGAACGTAGGTTGTAACGAGTGGCGAGTGTAGCGTTTCGGGCGGGACTGGAGTCGTGTTGATGCATGGAGTTGTGGAAGGAGGTGACAATGATATGGAGAGGGATGCAGATGTGAGCGATGCGATTTGGGCGATTGTTGATGGTGTCAGGGGGGGTGAGGAGGGAAGGAGTGAGTTTTGGAGGGAAAGATATGTGATCTTGTGGTGGAGCGAGTTAGTCATACGGTGTGAATGAAGAGACTGGTGCTGGGAACACGTGGTCCAAACATCACATGATGTCGCGGCCACCTACAGCTCGGAAAATAGCACCTGAATTCAGATGCACGAAATTTGGTAACCTTGCAGCAAGCGTTTTGGCTAAAGATGACTTTCCAGAGGCTGCTTCCCCATCAATTGCGATCTTGAAGGGGGTCGAGTTTGCCTTGGTGAATGATGACGATGATGCGCGCATGAGATGGTATTGGATGCCGGTATCCGGTGGCCGATGAAGGGCTACGAGATGGATGGATCGTATGGATCTGCTCATTTATGGGATAGTCACGTTCCTATGACCGTCGGATGTTGGGCGCACAAAATATAGCACACACCATGTTGATGAATGGGCGGTATAGATCAGCGATCAGAATATGGACGGGGTTCTCGCACTATCGCCCTCCACTTTTCTCCGCAATGGCTCCATCTCCCAAATACCGTCATCGATCAAATTCAACAACTGTTCAACGTACACATCATCAAAAGAATCAATTCTGGAGTGGCCTCTTCCTAGGCTTACTCGGCAGTGGAGTTGCGTCGTATTATTTTATATTATACTATCTTGAACATAGGCATAAGAAGGGTATCGAGGTGCTCGAGACATTCAGAAGTGAAGGAGTGCATGAGGGAGTCAATATCAAAAAGGTGAACGATGCTTCCGAGAGTCGAGATCATACTGCGTCGTGGAAGGTCGTCAAACCATGGGGTAGTGAGAACGTGTTACATGGTGGTGATGCTAATGGTGGCGGAAGGGTGTCACCTTCCGGTAAAGATGTAGTGTATAATTTCATAGCGGACGCAGTGGAGAGTGTGCTCGACTCTGTTGTTAACATCACTGTTGAAGTTGGTAAGGACTGCGTTTCAAGTGTAGTTACGGGGAGGCGGCTGACGTGAATTAAACACGTAGATACATCGAACGTGTTTCAGAGGAAATCACTAGTTTCAACGGGGTCTGGATTCTTTGTAGACGAAGACGGAACGATATTGACTAATGCCCATGTTGTTTCTGATTTTGCAGAGGGTGGGATTGTAAGTTGTTTTATAAAATGAACCTAGAAAGGAGAATCGGTCAAGTTAATGATTTATCCTAGCTGGTGATTAGCACGCCAGACGGTGAGGAACTAGATGGAGAAGTACATTCCCTGGATCTATTAAGTGATTTGGCTGTTGTCAAGTTAAGGGGAAAGAGTGATAAGAAGTGGCCTGCGGTAAAATTTGGTGAGTCCATTTGAAGTGATAGAGGATGGCGATCTAGTTTTAACGAGATCACCATAGCTACAAATAAGAATTTGAGGTGTGTTTCTTGTGGTTGTAACATGTGCAAAGAGTCTACGTATTAACCCTAGTAGTCACGTCTCTGTCCTGTAACCATAGGCCGGGAGATTGGGTAATAGCCATAGGCAACCCATTCGGGTTAACAGGCACAGTAACAGCTGGGATAGTCTCATCGCGACGTCGTAAACCATCAGAAATCCATTCTGGACAAGATGCACGCTTGGAATACATACAAACAGATTGTGTAGTCCACTCAGGATCATCTGGTGGTCCATTGATTAATCTAGATGGTGAAGTTGTAGGAATAAATACGACGAGGGCGGAATCAGAAGGCATTTCGTTTGCTATTCGAGTTGATAATGCCATGGATATTATTCAGGCACTTGTTCATAAGGGGCGAGTTGTTAGACCGTGGTTGGGTATGTGATGTGGTGTCCGTCCATTGGTGTTGTGAAACTCTTCAAAATGGGGAACTCCACAACCATTAGGCATGAGAATGCTTTCTCTAACGCCACCGGTATGGAGCCAACTAAAATCGCGTGGGGGCTCAGAGCTCCTCCCATCATGTGAAGATGTAGGAGAAGGCTCGGGGGTACTCGTAACGGCCCTATATCCTCATTCCCCTGCTGATCATGCGCATGTTCGACCAGGTGATGTTATCATATCAACCAACGGTTCAAAAGTAAGAACGTCGTGTGAAATTCTCAAAATCATTGGACTTAAGGTTGGTAGTCCTGTGAAGCTAGTGGTGAAGAGGAAGGATCAGAGTAGCGGGGTTGTGGTTGAAAAAGCACTGACAATTACGCCGCAAGAACTGGACATATTGTTAACGGACCATGTCAATTTCCTGTTATAGTATTTAGATTTCCGACATTATGGTAATAATATGTTGGAACGAGGAGGGTGTGTGCTATATAGTGTGATTAATGTCACGTGTAGAGCGAGTTCATGAGGACGGAAATGAATTCATTTCCCACAGCGAGGTGCGGCAAGGTAGACCCCTGACACCCTCCATGGTGCCACCGTGACAATCCAAACATCACATACGAACCCAGCAAAATGGCTTTCGTAGGCGCAAGACGGAACATGATCAGGAGTCTGTTGCGTGCCCATCTATCAGTAAGCAAACGACCCATCTCTATCCACGCTAATCATCTCGAGCTAACATGAGGAATCACATGCGGGTATTTTAGACAAAGACATTCGCAAGTGAAGCCACCGTAAATACAAGGTAGACAGGAACGGCTTCTCCAAAGTCCGCTTGGATATAACGTGCCTCTATGCTAAATAGCGGAATCGGATTCAATCTGACCGAAGAACAACTGCAATTACAAGGACTAGCACGTAAATTTACTGCACAGGAAATCATTCCAAAAGTACGCATCGGGCTTCCTTATACTTCTTTCTACCCGACGAGCGTCTCGACATCGCACCGTTCTAGGCAGCGCATCACGATAAGACGGGAGAATACCCCACAGAGATCATAAAAAAGGGATGGGAAGTGGGGCTCCTTAATCTACACGTACCAACCGAATACGGCGGGCCAGGTCTTGGTGTATTTGATTGTGCGTTGGTGTCTGAGGAGCTGGCTTATGGGTGTACCGTAAGCAGTGATCTGTCACTCAGTAAGCATACCATTCACATTCTCACTCGACCATGAATAGGCTATCCAAACGGCGTTCGAGGCTAATGGGCTAGCTGTAAGTTGGCGACTCAGAAGGACGTGCTCCATGTGCGACTCAAATTTGAACCAATCATGGCGTAGCAAGCTCCAGTCATATTATCAGGGAACGAGCAACAAAAGAAGAAGTATCTGGGGCGGATGAATGACGAGCCACTCATGTGTGCATATTGTGTTACTGAACCAGGTGCTGGTTCCGATGTCGCGGGTGTTCAAACAAAGGCAGTTAAGAAGGGTAACTCTTGGTCGATTTCCGGAAGCAAGATGTGGATAACCAACGTGAGTGCAGAGCATACGTTTCACCATGTTGCCGCATTTGCTGGAAATATGAAAATTAGGGTGGCAAAGCCAACTGGTACTTTGTTCTCGCGAAAACCGATCTAAATGCATCTCCAGGAAAAGCATTCACTGGATTTATAGTGGATGCAAACGCACCTGGTATAACCATTGGTGAAAAGGAAGTCAATATGGGACAACGTGCCTCTGATACTAGGGGGGTCAATTTTGAGGATGTGGAAGTACCCGATGAGAATAGACTGGGCGAAGTCGGACATGGCTTCAAAATTGCTATGGGTGCTGTAAGTGATTGCTCTGGCTGTGGCTTGATGCTAGGCTACAGTCTGGAGTTCTGACGTGCTTACATTACCGTCCAGTTCGACACCACAAGGCCTTTGGTAGCTAGCGCTGCCGTCGGATTAGCACGTAGGGCTATGGACGAGGCCACAAAGTATAGTTTGGAAAGGAAGACAATGGGAAAGCCAATCGTCGAGGTAAAAACCAATCCTGGGCAGGACTTGCTTCTTCTGCCAATAACATTTCCGCGATAATAGCACCAAGCCATTGCATTCATGCTAGCGGATATGGCCATAGGTATCGAGTCTGCCCGGATGATGGTATGGAAGGCAGCATGGCTGCGAGATGCTGCTCAACGAAATACCTTCCATGCCAGTATAGCTAAAGCACTAGCTTCAGAAGTTGCTAATAAGTGTGCTGCGGATGCTGTGCAAATATTTGGTGGGAATGGGTATAACAGTGAATATCCTGGTAAGCATTGAGCCATCCAGCATCTCTTCTACTGCGTACTAACTTTTTGGAAACACGAAGTTGAAAAGCTGATGCGAGATGCCAAGATATTCATGATCTATGAGGGTACTAGTCAAATACAGGTTGGTAGCTTGGATGTTCACATAATCATGCTTGTTTCCACCTGACGCTTTCGAATACCCAGCGCTTGATTATCTCTAGAGCAGTGTTGGACGCTGCAAAGTGATGTCAGAAAATTGGAGCCGGATGTCATTTACAATGGCCATTTATATTATTGTTTTCCCGCGTTTGTTGAGGACGCAGAAAATATATTTCGTGAAAGAATTTACCGTGGTGTCAGGGTCAGGTGATCAGTACCATCATCATGATCTGCTCCAGTGTAGGAATGAATAATCAGACTAAATACTAGTATACAGTTAGCTCACAGATATGATATTACAAAGTATGCACTCTTACCTTCTCATTCAAATACACAGATTCAGATAGTGTGTGAAGTGATGAGAAGGTAAATGCAATTTTGATGTCTTTTATGTGTGTTTACGACTACAACCTGGTAGAAACTCTACACATAGAGATGGAACTGCAACGTCTAGGAAGGGCGAGATGTTCTGGAATATCGCTTTCAGACTGGGCAGATTGATCAGTCTGGGTATGATGACGGCAAGAGGCAAGTTCGGGCCAAGTGGAGAAAACTGGATGACTTTGACTCCGCGAAGCAAGTTGGGTACGTCTTCCGACAATGATTATGATAATGAGGCTCTGGTTCTGTTCTCACCTGAGAGATATACCTCTACGTTCTCGTCATCCGTGACAAAGGGCATGTACTTTTGGTCCGCGGATATTCTGCCGATTTACAGATATGCCTGATGATTGCTTTGCGCGATGAACATTGCCTGCCACGTAACGTTTCTCATGCACGACAATTTGGCAGGTCCACTGAAAGTACTGCAGTTGACAAAAATCGCATTAAAAAGCGCTTTGGGGGTCGAAACCGCCGGCCGGCATACGACAACTTGGTAATAGATTTGTAAGGCGGGATGAATGAACCAAGGAACCAACCAGCCTATTTGTACAAGATCCTGTCCAAATCAGACGTAAGTGTTTGACAAGGTTTCCTATTTATTTGACTGTTGGATGTCTGGAACCTGATGACAAATTGGGCTGGTTGGGGCTGTTGGGGATGACACTTCCCCTGTTGTATTCTATATGTCTAGTATCTGGCATTCGCTTCACTACGCTCCTCTCCATATGCCGGTACCATCCATGATGGCAAAGACGGCTTCATACACTTGTCAACATCCAAACAAATTCCCACGACACTGAAAAAGTTCTACTCGGAGGAGTCTGTAGAGAAGTATGATAAGTTAACTTCCCGTTCAATTGCACAGTAAGTTGATTTGTGTAATCGAC
>QEAN01000217.1:21680-34492 GCA_006535955.1 Synchytrium endobioticum | reverse complement strand
AACTGACTTCTATTCTTTTGTGATTTAAGTATGAGGTTGTATTTGATCGCATTGATTTTCACTAGTATTCTCCCACTAAAGCGCGTTCCGCTTACGTTTTTCTTGGATGGCAACACCCTTGTGACGATGCCGTGGCTCTCCAGACTCATCCACGACGTTCCAACCCACGCCAGTCACCAACATCAGGTCGTCCGCCTGTTTTGCCTACGCCCTGAACGAGAACTAGCTTCAGAAACGGCTCTAGTTCGCGTGCCCAACCCGGATGCAGTAGAGTCATATGGGCAAGAGTAGGCGGAAGTTGCAGGATCGAGGATATTTATCTGCGCACCTAAGACCGTAGGGGCAGACACGTTGTGAGTCAATGTGCTTGCGACTACAACCAATCAAACACTCACTACTGCTACCTGTATTTGGACCAGCGTTTTCCCAGGAAAAGGTGTGCAAGTCGGGCAGTACCCTATACACTTTATTGTAAGCACTAAACAGCTGCGATTGGTGTCCGATTAGTGGCGCCAATCCGTCGATCTCGTTGGACTGACTCTCTGTCCTGTGTAGTCGATCTATCGCAAGAAAATGTAGCATTGCTGCCAGCTGTATATAGCTGGGTTGTAGGTTCTCGGGTACCGGGTATGCAAAGATGAGATGGTGGACTTTAGAAGGTATCCCGTCGACGCATTGAATGGAAGCCAAAGAGTCAGCGGCCGCCGACAAGTGAAAATTCTAGATATGCGGCAGTTGGTGTCCACACAAAATATCAATGCAGACTCAACTGTCACCATACCTGGATGCTGGTCTTGGCAATATTGACGTACGTCATGTCCTCGTCGCCGATAATATTATTCCACGTATCTGCTAAATGGTTTCTGCCCTGGACTATTAGTCCAAGACACTGTTCCCTCTCTTCGTCAGAGAGCTCAGAAGTTTGCAACAGCCCGTCTGTTCTACGGCCAGCTTTTTCGTATGCATCAAAGGTCAAAAGTGAAAACTCTGCTTTGTCAGCCATTTCGGTTATCGCTCCATTGACCTGTTCGCTGGTGAAGCTAGGATTTTCTTGCAGCAGTTCGATGACATACCGACTCCTAAACCATACGAGCAGAGACAGTTGTTGCATGCATCGCCACAAGAGAAGTAGGTAGTACTCTCCAGCAAGAGCCAGGTATGGTGATGTTTCCTTCAGATACACATTTTCAGGCGGAGGTAGCTGCTCGAACAGTCGGGTAACTTCAAGAGGGAGGCCAAGGCCTTGTCGTAGGAATCCCAACGGACGTGAGGTCTAGATATAATATGCGTCAGTGTAAGTACTTCCAACTTGTGTACCTTTCGAAGCCTACCGCTGCCACGATTTTCGAAATTTTGGCCACGGCTTCTTTCCACTGATAGTCACTTTTAGCCGTCTCCTTCTATGGTTTAGGAGTGCATCAGCCATAAGTTCGACGAACATCCCAACCTCACCTTGAGGTTGACAATTTCCGAGGCTACATGTTGGAGATGACTTTTGAAGTCCTCCGGCATCTTTGGGTAACACTCAGACAGGTGTTTCTTGTATTGGGAAAATTTCTTCATGAGGATGTTTAGGGAGTCTTTCGAGCGGTTGATGCCTTCATCCAATCTTTGGATCAAGCCTGGATTCGGCGGACTGCAGGAATTTTGGCGCTCTTCCAAGAACCTTGAGCAGGCGATTATGATGAACTTCTCCCTCTGGGCGACCATGCGGAGATAGAGCCTATTTTGTAAGACCTTGAGTATACACCATCTGTTGACAGCGAAAGAGAGCCAACTAACATGCGATAAAACACATGTTCCGGATAGTCAGAAAAATAATAGCCCCAATATAGGTCCCTCGTTGATGTGGGAATACGCACGCCATCCTTTCCAATAACAGGATGGGCGTTAGTATGAGTGAGGATGCAGTAAAGTCAGAGAGTTACCAGCAAGACTTCGCACTCAGTAAACGACGAGATGGGAGAGTAATTTGAGTCTGTGAAAAAATGCAATGCCTATTGAGAACGGAGCATGTTAGTTGGCAGGTGCGCCGACGGCACCTCGTCAACACTTTCATACCTTGGCGCCTCGCAAAATTTCTGACATAACGGCTATGTTATATGATGCCCAGTCCTCCATTCGTACTGACGAGTACTCGATTGCAGGAAATGGTCCAAACATCGCGTCGTTCGTTCGCTTGCGCATTTCCTGCCAATATTCCTGCTTGAGAGCCGTAACCTGCGTTCCGGTAATCACGAGAATTGTGAGTGCTCGTGTTTTGAAGATTGCACACAGAATGAGTTGTTGCGGACGGACGACCTCTCACAGCTTCCCTTCCCGGTATTTGAGGCATTCTCTGCGACAACAAGGCAGTAAAATCCAGAGCTTCCCTAATAAATGGCCGAGACGACCTCTCAACTGTAGCCATGTGAGATTCATGCTCAAGCCGAGAACGTACCAACCGAATTCCAATTTAGCTTGAGACATCTCTGCAGTCGGGAGATCGACATCTACCCTTGGAAAAGAGGGGCCCACTGGCTTCATCATATGTTCAATCACCAGAGGTACAAGTGTATACGCGTGCGCCTATGAGTGAGATGAGGCCTGCATGAGTAAGCCCATCCTAAAAGTAGTCCCGAATAAAATCACGAAATGACCACGGCATACACGACATACATTCCAGATAAATAATCCAGATAAAACGTCAAATAGATGTGAGACTCTACAGTGCTGATGGTCGTCCTATGTTTGTAGATGATCACTGTCAGCTGCTGATGGGTGTTCGTGCTCAGCCAAAATTGGAGTACCGATGGCGTGCGATAAATAGAATATTTCAATTTCTCTAGGCGGAGGGTTTCCGTACGCGCCTTCATCATCGCATCTTCAGCAAACCCATGATGAAATAGCTGGAACAGCAGCAACACAATGATGAAAATATCGGACATGGTGGCAGATGCGATAACCTTTAGAATTGCAGTAGATAGGATTCTGAAACATGCGAATGGCAACAAGCACGTAGATTTTCCAGCTTCTGCGGTCTCGACTCACCTCTATCTGCAGTTTGTTTTTTTGTTGGAAGTTTGACAGGCGTGGAACAGTGGCGTTATGACGGATAAGCTGCCAACATTGTCCCACGCCCGATGCGCCTCGGCGAAAAACTGCCGACGTGTTTCAGCAGTGCTGAGACGAGATTTGATGGTCATCGAGATGGAGGGAGATAATGTCACGAATTGTGACATTGTGTCATATATCAACGACACTTGTCTCACGTAAGGTATTTTGTAGGCAAATGGGTGTAAAAAGACTGGGATTTTCGGATAAATAATCCTCAATAATGAAAACTCCTGACAATAAAAGCTATATTATCGCATCATCAAATGATGGCTAATTGAGTCACCAACTGCAATAGCTGTCGATGATAGTTCAGGTACAGTTTCGTCAACCATTGATCAAACCATGGTAGTCTAGGGAAGCCGCTGCATCTCAACAACTAGTTTCTACTAACAACAACTAAGAACTTTGATCGGACCTCACGGTTTGCTTGAGATTCTTGCTGCTAATACAAGTCCAAATATTGCGACAATTACTGTCAAACTAACCTTGCGGTCCTGCTACATTGTCGTACATGGCGCATGACACCATCCTCCCTTTTTTGCTGTAGTCTACCTTTCATTTGGTCTCAGCTTCCTACATCATCTAATAATGGCCATATAGCTTTATATGATTTTGTTTTTTGAGCCAGCCTGGTTTCAGTGGAGGGGTATAATACCTATAATGTTATCCACACCAGTTTATGGTGTATCTACGAGTCAGGCGACATGTACCTTTTCTCGTTCCTCGGTGGCTATGATACGTGTAGAGTATACGTGGTGTCGATATTTTTGTTGCTTTAAGTAAAAACGACTATGACCAACAGGTTTTGTTGCTGATGTGGAGTATGAGCGGAGGTTTTTGTGTGTAGCGGGGGAAGCGGAGGTGTGTAGTTGATAGGTTTTCGGAAGAGTGGGAAAATATAATGTGTGAGATTGATTGACTCGATCTGTCTTATAGTGATTGTTGCGATATTGGGTGAAATCTGGATGAAGCTTGGTGGATGTGGATAAATGAATATATAAATGGTCGACCATCTTTGGTCCATTCTTCAATGATAGAGGTAAAATATTTTCTGTTGTTTCGTTCATGTTCTTTGGCTGCCTCTGGTCTCTTCTTTCTGGTAATGATCACTTTTTCTCCTACGTATGAACCAAATGGTGGACATAAAAATGGATGATGACGATGGTGTTGTTAACACAATCAATGATAATGGGACCCCAACCGCAACTGAAGAAGAAACGGAGAATGATCAGGAGTTAATTACCAAAGCTTCTCTACGGAAGTGTCGTAGGAAGATTCTTTTGTGGTTTATGTGTCATGACCACGGTCACAACTCCACTAAAAGATGGTGCGATGAGGAAGAGTAAGCTAGGTGGCACCTGGGATGCGAACCGGTGACCTGCTGATGCCACACGCGAGGTATCACCTTGCGTGTGACGTGTGAATTCCAGTGGTATAAATAGTAGCTGTCACTTCCACACTTGTAAAAACAGAATAGTATTAAATTGTTAACTTATAGTCCAATAATCATCACATTATACAGCCATCCAACATCAATCAAGGTCCCTACTGCTAAGTACTTGTTCTTGATATCGCTTCCCTCATTGGACTTGTTTCTTTAAGCCTTCTCTGTTACATCAACGCAGAGAAGCACCTGACATTATGTTCGATGTATTTAATAGCTTTAATTTTCACTAGTGTCCTCCCACTCAAGCACTTTATGTTTTATGCTTTACATGTTTCCCTTTGGCTGGCAACATCTTTGTGACGATGGCGTGGCTCTCCAGATTCTCAAACTCATCCAAGATGTTCAAACCCACTCCAATCACCAACATCAGATCGTCCGCCTACGAAGCGGTTACGGCTGTTAGGGCTGCCCCCTGAACTAGAACCACCTTCAAAATCAGCTCTAGATCGCGTGCCCAATCCGTATTCAATAGAGCCATATGGGCCAGAATAGATGGAACTGCCAGGATCGAGGATATCTCTCTGAGCAACTAAGACCGCAGGTGCAGACACGATGTGAGCCAACGTGCTTGTGACTATAACCAGTCAAACAGCTGCTAGTGCTACCTGTATTTGGACTAACTTGGTCACGAGCGGCCAGAGTAGATGGGGATCCCATTTGCCCCAGAGAATAGCCTCTCATGTCCGGCAGAACACCAACATCCACATTGGTAGCGGCCTTCTCGTATGCCGCGAATACTTGTGATCGCACCTGTAGGTAATTCCACAGCTTTGAGCTTGTAGCTGCCTTGTATAGTCGATCTACAACAAGTCGATGTAGCCTTGTGGCCAGCTTTAGATAGCTGGGTTGTAGGTTCTCGGGTACGGGGTATGCACTGATGAGATGGTGTACTTGAGGAGGTATCCCATCAACATGCTGAATGTAATCCAACGAGTCAACGCCCGCGGAAGTATCAAAATTCTAGATTTGCGGCTGTTGGTGTAAAAAGAAGCCTCTCAGGAGGAAATCGATGGAGCCTCAACTATGACCACACCTTGACGTTCTTCAACGCACGTTCCACGTACATGATGTACTCATTGACTTTTTTTTCGAGAATGTCCTTCCAGGTACCTACTAAATGGTTTCTGCCCCGGACTATTAGTCCAAGACACTGTTCCTTTTCTTCGTCGGAGAGCCTAGAGGGATGCGGTTGATCATCTGGTCCGCCAGCAACTTTTTCGTATGCATCAAAGGTCGAATGTGAAAACTCTGCTTTGTCAGCCATTTCGGTTATCGCTCCATTGACCTGTTCGCTGGTGAAGCCAAGATTTCCTGGCATCAATTTGGTGGCAAACATATTCTTGAACCACTGAAGTAGAAAAAGTTCATACAGGCATTGCCACAAGAGCAGTAGGTGATACTCTCTAGCAAAAGCCAGATACGGTGATAGTTCCTGCAGGTGCTCATTTTCGGGTAGAGGTAGCTGCTCGAACAGTGGGGTGATTTTAAAGGGTAGGCCAAGATCTTGTGGTACGAAATCCAAGGGACGTGGGGACTAGCTACACTATGCGTTAGTGTGATGCCGGCCAACTTGTGTGCCTGTCGGAGCCTACCGCTGCCACGATTTTCGAAACTTTGGCCACGGCGTCTTCCCAATGATAGTCGTTCCTGCCCATCTCCTCCTGTAGTTAAGCACTGCATAAAAATCTACCATAAGAGTGTGACGAAACATCACACCCTACTTTGAGCTTGACAATTTCCGAGGTTACACGCTGAAGATAGCCTTGAACGTTCTCCGGCATCGTGAAGTAATACTGAGACTTTTTTATCTTGTAACTGGAAAAGTCCTCCATTCTGAACTTGCGATATTTTTTAATGTTGCCTATTGCTTCGTTTAATTCCCAGATCACGCGTGGATCCGGCCGAGGGGCAAATTTTCGGCGCTCTTCTAAGAACCTTGAGCAGGCGTTTCCGATGAAGTCCTCCCTCTGTGCGATCATGTGAGAATAGAGCCTATTGTGTAAGACCTTGAGTATACACTATCTGCTGTCAGCGAACACAGCCAACTCACTCGCGATAAAGCAAATGTTCTGGACACTCAAAATGAGGACTCCAGTACAGGCGTCCTGCTGGTGTAGATGTACGCAGGTCATTCTTTCCAGTAACAGGATAGGTGTAAGTATGAGTGAGGATGCAATACAGTCTGATAGTTACCAAAAAGACGTGGCACTCAGTAAAAGACGAGACGGGAGAGTAGTCTGAGTGTTTGAGAAAATATAATGCCTATTGAGAACGGAGCATGGTAGTTGGCAGGTGCTCCGACCACACCTCGTTAACACTTTCATACCTTGGCGCCTCGCACAATTTCTGACAGAATGAGCGTGTTCATTGATATCCAGTCTACCGCTTGGCCTGGCAAGTACTTGATTGCAGGAGATGGTCCAAACATCGCGTCGCGCACTAGCTTGCGCAATTCCCGCCAATATTTCTGCTTGAGAACCAGCACTTGTTTTTCAGCAGTTAAGATAGTTGTGGGTTCCCGTGCCTGGAGGAATGCACCTCCCTGAGTCATCCCCTGCAACAACAACGAAGTCAACTCCACAGCCTCCCTGAGAATGGCCGAGATTACATGTCAACTGTAGCCATGTGTCATCCATGCTCAAGGCGAGGACGTACCAGTAGAATTCCAGTTCAACTTGAGACGTCTCTGCAGTCGGGAGCCTGACATTTACACTTGGAAAAGAGGGGTCCTCAGGCTTCATCATATGTTCAATCACCAAAGATACAAGTTTAAACGCGTCGTCCTATCAGGGCTACATGAGTAAGCGCGGCCTACATAGACCTTTGAATGAAATGGTGAAATGACAACGACATACACTATGGTTCCAGGGTAACTCAGATAATACTGTAGATAGATGTTCGACTTTGAGCCATCGATCTTTGCCCTATTTTTATAGTTGATCACTGTCAGCCGTTGATAGATTTTCGTGCTCAGCCAAGAATGGAGTACCTTTTCCCGAGGGCCATACGTTTTAAATTCCCATCTCTCCGCGCGGAGGGCTTCCGTGTGCTTCTTCATCATCGCATCCGTAACTTCAGCATGCTGCTCAATCATCGCATCCGCAACTTCAGCATGCTGCTCAATCATTGTATTCGTAGCTTTTGGAGTGCCGAAACATCCACCGGCAAACCCATGATGAAATAGTTGGAAAAGAAGATATACGATGATGAAGCGTATTGACATGATTGCAGATGCGACAAACTATAGAATTGTAGTAGAAAGGGTGAGATGGGAATTTGAAACCTCTATCCATGCGAATGGCAACAAGCATGTAGACTTTCCAGCTTCTGCCGTCTCTACTTCTTTCCGCAGTTTTTGTTTTTGGTTGGGGAAGTTTGACAGGCGTGGAAGTGTGACTTTATGACGGATAAGCTGCCAACATTGTCCCACGCCCGATGCGCCTCGGCGAAAAACTGCCGACGTGTTTCAGCAGTTCTAAAGAGATTTGATGGTCATCGAGATGGAGGGAGATAATGTCACGAATTGTGACATTGTGTCATATATCAACGACACTTGTCTCACGTAAGGTATTTTGTAGGCAAATGGGTGTAAAAAGACTGGGATTTTCGGATAAATAATCCTCAATATTGAAAACTCCTGACAATAAAAGCTATATTATCGCATCATCAAATGATGGCTAATTGAGTCACCAACTGCAATAGCTGTCGATGATAGTTCAGGTACAGTTTCGTCAACCATTGATCAAACCATGGTAGTCTAGGGAAGCCGCTGCATCTCAACAACTAGTTTCTACTAACAACAACTAAGAACTTTGATCGGACCTCACGGTTTGCTTGAGATTCTTGCTGCTAATATAAGTCCAAATATTGCGACAATTACTGTCAAACTAACCTTGCGGTCCTGCTACATTGTCGTACATGGCGCATGACACCATCCTCCCTTTTTTGCTGTAGTCTACCTTTCATTTGGTCTCAGCTTCCTACATCATCTAATAATGGCCATATAGCTTTATATGATTTTGTTTTTTGAGCCAGCCTGGTTTCAGTGGAGGGGTATAATACCTATAATGTTATCCACACCAGTTTATGGTGTATCTACGAGTCAGGCGACATGTACCTTTTCTCGTTCCTCGGTGGCTATGATACGTGTAGAGTATACGTGGTGTCGATATTTTTGTTGCTTTAAGTAAAAACGACTATGACCAACAGGTTTTGTTGCTGATGTGGAGTATGAGCGGAGGTTTTTGTGTGTAGCGGGGGAAGCGGAGGTGTGTAGTTGATAGGTTTTCGGAAGAGTGGGAAAATATAATGTGTGAGATTGATTGACTCGATCTGTCTTATAGTGATTGTTGCGATATTGGGTGAAATCTGGATGAAGCTTGGTGGATGTGGATAAATGAATATATAAATGGTCGACCATCTTTGGTCCATTCTTCAATGATAGAGGTAAAATATTTTCTGTTGTTTCGTTCATGTTCTTTGGCTGCCTCTGGTCTCTTCTTTCTGGTAATGATCACTTTTTCTCCTACGTATGAACCAAATGGTGGACATAAAAATGGATGATGACGATGGTGTTGTTAACACAATCAATGATAATGGGACCCCAACCGCAACTGAAGAAGAAACGGAGAATGATCAGGAGTTAATTACCAAAGCTTCTCTACGGAAGTGTCGTAGGAAGATTCTTTTGTGGTTTATGTGTCATGACCACGGTCACAACTCCACTAAAAGATGGTGCGATGAGGAAGAGTAAGCTAGGTGGCACCTGGGATGCGAACCGGTGACCTGCTGATGCCACACGCGAGGTATCACCTTGCGTGTGACGTGTGAATTCCAGTGGTATAAATAGTAGCTGTCACTTCCACACTTGTAAAAACAGAATAGTATTAAATTGTTAACTTATAGTCCAATAATCATCACATTATACAGCCATCCAACATCAATCAAGGTCCCTACTGCTAAGTACTTGTTCTTGATATCGCTTCCCTCATTGGACTTGTTTCTTTAAGCCTTCTCTGTTACATCAACGCAGAGAAGCACCTGACATTATGTTCGATGTATTTAATAGCTTTAATTTTCACTAGTGTCCTCCCACTCAAGCACTTTATGTTTTATGCTTTACATGTTTCCCTTTGGCTGGCAACATCTTTGTGACGATGGCGTGGCTCTCCAGATTCTCAAACTCATCCAAGATGTTCAAACCCACTCCAATCACCAACATCAGATCGTCCGCCTACGAAGCGGTTACGGCTGTTAGGGCTGCCCCCTGAACTAGAACCACCTTCAAAATCAGCTCTAGATCGCGTGCCCAATCCGTATTCAATAGAGCCATATGGGCCAGAATAGATGGAACTGCCAGGATCGAGGATATCTCTCTGAGCAACTAAGACCGCAGGTGCAGACACGATGTGAGCCAACGTGCTTGTGACTATAACCAGTCAAACAGCTGCTAGTGCTACCTGTATTTGGACTAACTTGGTCACGAGCGGCCAGAGTAGATGGGGATCCCATTTGCCCCAGAGAATAGCCTCTCATGTCCGGCAGAACACCAACATCCACATTGGTAGCGGCCTTCTCGTATGCCGCGAATACTTGTGATCGCACCTGTAGGTAATTCCACAGCTTTGAGCTTGTAGCTGCCTTGTATAGTCGATCTACAACAAGTCGATGTAGCCTTGTGGCCAGCTTTAGATAGCTGGGTTGTAGGTTCTCGGGTACGGGGTATGCACTGATGAGATGGTGTACTTGAGGAGGTATCCCATCAACATGCTGAATGTAATCCAACGAGTCAACGCCCGCGGAAGTATCAAAATTCTAGATTTGCGGCTGTTGGTGTAAAAAGAAGCCTCTCAGGAGGAAATCGATGGAGCCTCAACTATGACCACACCTTGACGTTCTTCAACGCACGTTCCACGTACATGATGTACTCATTGACTTTTTTTTCGAGAATGTCCTTCCAGGTACCTACTAAATGGTTTCTGCCCCGGACTATTAGTCCAAGACACTGTTCCTTTTCTTCGTCGGAGAGCCTAGAGGGATGCGGTTGATCATCTGGTCCGCCAGCAACTTTTTCGTATGCATCAAAGGTCGAATGTGAAAACTCTGCCTTGTCAGTCATTTCGGTTATCGCTCCATTAACCTGTTCGCTGGTGAAGCCAGGATTTTCTGGCGTCAATTTGGCGTCAAACCTATTCTTGAACCACTGAAGTAGAGAAAGCTCCTGCATGCATCGCCACAAAAGAAGTAGGTGGTACTCTTCAGCAAAAGCCAGATACGGTGATGTTTCCTGCAGGTGCACATTTTCGGGACGAGGTAGCTGTTCGAAAAGTGGGGTAATTTCAAAGGGTAGGCCTTGTGGTACGAAAGCCAAGGGAGGTGGGGTCTAGCTACATTATGCGTTAGTGTGATGCCGGCCAACTTGTGTGCCTTTCGAAGCCTACCGCTGCCATGATTTTCGAAATTCTGGCCACGGTGTCATGATCCCACTGATAGTCCTTTCTGCCCATCTGCTCCTACAGTTAAGGAGTGCATGAGACTCCACCATGAGTTTGACGAAACGTCACAACCCTACTTTAAGGTTGACAATTTCCGAGGTTACATGCTGAAGATAGCCTTGAACGTTCTCCGGCATCGTGAAGTAATACTGAGACTTTTTTATCTTGTAACTGGAAAAGTCCTCCATTCTGAACTTGCGATATTTTTTAATGTTGCCTATTGCTTCGTTTAATTCCCAGATCACGCGTGGATCCGGCCGAGGGGCAAATTTTCGGTGCTCTTCCAAGAACCTTGAGCAGGCGAGTTTGATGAACTCCCCCCTCTGTGCGACCATGTGAGAATAGAGCCTATTGTGTAAAACCGTGAGTAAACAACACTGCTGACAGTGAACAGAGCCAACTCACTCGCGATAAAGCAAATGTTCTGGACACTCAAAGAGACTCCAGTACAGGCGTCCTGCTGGTGTAGATGTACGCAGGTCATTCTTTCCAGTAACAGGATAGGTGTAAGTATGAGTGAGGATGCAATACAGTCTGATAGTTACCAAAAAGACGTGGCACTCAGTAAAAGACGAGACGGGAGAGTAGTCTGAGTGTTTGAGAAAATATAATGCCTATTGAGAACGGAGCATGGTAGTTGGCAGGTGCTCCGACCACACCTCGTTAACACTTTCATACCTTGGCGCCTCGCACAATTTCTGACAGAATGAGCGTGTTCATTGATATCCAGTCTACCGCTTGGCCTGGCAAGTACTTGATTGCAGGAGATGGTCCAAACATCGCGTCGCGCACTAGCTTGCGCAATTCCCGCCAATATTTCTGCTTGAGAACCAGCACTTGTTTTTCAGCAGTTAAGATAGTTGTGGGTTCCCGTGCCTGGAGGAATGCACCTCCCTGAGTCATCCCCTGCAACAACAACGAAGTCAACTCCACAGCCTCCCTGAGAATGGCCGAGATTACATGTCAACTGTAGCCATGTGTCATCCATGCTCAAGGCGAGGACGTACCAGTAGAATTCCAGTTCAACTTGAGACGTCTCTGCAGTCGGGAGCCTGACATTTACACTTGGAAAAGAGGGGTCCTCAGGCTTCATCATATGTTCAATCACCAAAGATACAAGTTTAAACGCGTCGTCCTATCAGGGCTACATGAGTAAGCGCGGCCTACATAGACCTTTGAATGAAATGGTGAAATGACAACGACATACACTATGGTTCCAGGGTAACTCAGATAATACTGTAGATAGATGTTCGACTTTGAGCCATCGATCTTTGCCCTATTTTTATAGTTGATCACTGTCAGCCGTTGATAGATTTTCGTGCTCAGCCAAGAATGGAGTACCTTTTCCCGAGGGCCATACGTTTTAAATTCCCATCTCTCCGCGCGGAGGGCTTCCGTGTGCTTCTTCATCATCGCATCCGTAACTTCAGCATGCTGCTCAATCATCGCATCCGCAACTTCAGCATGCTGCTCAATCATTGTATTCGTAGCTTTTGGAGTGCCGAAACATCCACCGGCAAACCCATGATGAAATAGTTGGAAAAGAAGATATACGATGATGAAGCGTATTGACATGATTGCAGATGCGACAAACTATAGAATTGTAGTAGAAAGGGTGAGATGGGAATTTGAAACCTCTATCCATGCGAATGGCAACAAGCATGTAGACTTTCCAGCTTCTGCCGTCTCTACTTCTTTCCGCAGTTTTTGTTTTTGGTTGGGGAAGTTTGACAGGCGTGGAAGTGTGACTTTATGACGGATAAGCTGCCAACATT
>QEAN01000217.1:0-12661 GCA_006535955.1 Synchytrium endobioticum | reverse complement strand
ACCCCACACAAACCCAAAAGCAAGGGCCGCAACACCCGGCAAGCAACAGCCTCCAAATCAGCCAAAGAAGCACCAGCTCAAGAAGACGGCGCTGTCCGAAGCGCAGTGTACTCGAACGTCCAGGTCTACGAATTCACATACCGCGGCGTCGCGCTTATGAAGCGCAAACGCGACGGATTCATGAATGCGACGCAAATCCTCAAATTGGCCGGCATTGATAAAGGCAGGAGAACAAAAATCCTTGAAAAGGAAGTCCATCCCGGCGAGCACGAAAAGGTCCAGGGAGGGTACGTCTTTTGCTCCCTTGTCTCGAATGCACAAGTATACTCATGGCCGCTACGCCTAGGTATGGCAAATATCAGGGAACATGGGTCCCCTTGACGCGTGGCATACAAATAGCACAGCAGTACGGCGTGAATGAACTAATCCGGCCACTGACGAATCACATTAGGGACGACTGAAGCGGTCTACATTTTCTGTATAAACAAATTCTTGGTGAATGAACAAACGGACAATTTGGTTCTGTTATTTGGACTTTTTTTTGGAATGGACCTCATGTCAATATATGTTATGCCTCATGTTACGCCCTGTCCGGCGTGCTCAACCCATCTTAGTATGCGCCGCAAGATCATTCTCATATGCTCAATGCACCCATGCCGCTGGATTTGATGCACCACGCAGCCGGTAGCAATGGAGACGCGTCATATAGAGATGCCCAAGCTTTGTGCGGACGTTCAAATATGCAGTTCGCACTAATTCACGCTCCTAGACTTCACTTTTCTGTGTCGTCACGTCCTGTCCTGACACGATCTTGTTTTTTGGAGACTTAACTCAATAACTGGAGTATGATTCAGTCAAGTAGTCAGAGTTTAGCAAGTTGGGGGAAAAACTCTGACGATGATTATACTAAATCATAATCCAGAAATCCCAACTACATTTGTTTTAAATATATATACATAATGATGGAAATTCATCAATGATGAATTGAATGACACGATTCGTGTCATGTCCAATCCACAGATGATCCACTTTGCCCGCGCACCTCCCAACTCTCTTGCACGACAACTGCCATGGTTTGATCCATCCTCTGACGAAACTGTACCTGAGCTCCATTGTCGTTGGTGACGCAATTAGCCATCATATAATGATGCGTTAATATAGCTTGTATTGCCAGAAGTTTTCAATATTGAGGATTGCTTCTCCAAACAACTGGCTTTATGACCCATGCGCTTACATAATACCTTTGGTGAGATGTGTCATTGATATTATATGACCCAATGTCACAATTCGTGACATTATCTCCCTCCATCTCAATTTCCATCAAATCTCTTTAGAACTGCTGAAACACGTCGGCAGTTCTTTTCCAACGCGCATCGGGCGTGGGACAATGTTGGCAGCTTATCCGTCATAAAGTCACTGTTCCACTCCTGTCAAACTTCCAACCAAAAAAAGTGCAGAAAGAGGTAAGTAGGGACCGCAGAAGCTGACAATTGTACATGCTTGTTGCCATTTGCATGGATGGATGATTCAAATTCCAATCTCACCCTTTCTACTACAATTCTATAGTGTACCGCATTTGCAACCATGTCCAAACACTTGATCATCGCGTTGCTGCTATTCCGACTGTTTCATCATGGGTTTGCCGGTGCACATATGGGCCCTCCAAAAGCTACGAATGCGATGTTGCAGTATCATACTGAAGTTACGGATGCGATCATGAAGAAACATACGGAAGCCCTCCGCACAGAGAGATGGAAGTTTGAGCATTTGGAGGTGCTACATTTTCCGCTGAGCACGGTCATACATCGGCAGCTGAAATTGTTCAACTATAATGATAGGACGTCGATCAAAAAGTTTTGGATCTAAAGGGCGTAATTACTAGGGCATATTCGAACGTACGTCGTATGCCGTTGTTATTTCGCGATTTCATTCAACGTACTATGTTGGACGGGCTTACTCATGCAGGCCTGATAGTACGACGCGAGAGTCGTTGTACCTCTGATTATTGATCATATAATGAAGCCAGTAGACCCCTCCTTTCCCAGTGTAGATATCACGAATCCGGCTGCAGAGATGTCTCACGCTGAATTGGAATTCCGTTGGTAGCTCCTCATCTTGAGTTTGGATGTCACCTGGCTACAATTGAGACGTCATCTCGGCCATTTATTAGTGAAGTTCTGGATTTAACTGCGTTATTTTCGAAAATAATTCATTGTCAAGCAATGGCATCTGTGAGTGGTCGTTTGTCGTTGCAAAAACCCATTCTGTGTGCAATCGTCAAGGCACAGGCACTCACAATTACGTCTTGGTTGCTGAACTGCAGATTCTGATTGTCCGGGAGGCATTATGGCAGGNAATGCGCGAGCGTGTGCACGACGCGATGTTTACACCATCACCTGCAATCCATTACTCGCCCTATCGTCCTATAGATTGGACTTCAATTATTTTAGCTGCTATGTCAGAAATTCTGCGGGCCGCCAAAGTATGAAAGTGTTGACGAGGTCTGGTCAGGGTACCCGCCAACTTCCACGCCCCGTTCTCAATAGGCATTACACCTTCTCCAAGACCCAAGCTGCTATCCTGTCTCGTCTTTTCTTGAGTGCGACGTCTTGTTGGTAACTATCTGGCTGTACTGCATCCTCACTCATACTAATACCAATCCTGTTACTGAAAAGGCAGAGCGCGATACACTAGCAAAAAACCTGCATCAGATATGTCGTTATTCTGAGTCTCTGGAACATTTGTTCTATAACATGTTAGTTGGCTCTCGTTCGCTGTCAGCAGATGATGTATACTAAAGGTTTTGCAAAATAGGCTCTACTACAAAATGGTCGCGCAGAGGAAGCAGTTTATCGTAATCGCCTGCTTAAGATTCTTGGAAGAGCGCCAGAAGCTTGGCAGTCCGTCGGATCAAGTATGGATCGACAAAATACAGAAGCGCATAGCCCGCAAGGCACAATGTATGGAGACATTCAGGAGAAAATTTTTCGATCAGAAGGAAATATTGTCCGTGTCCTATGGCGAGATGGCGGAGACATTTTATAGCCACCTTGAGCACCTAACCTCAGAAATTGCCAAGCTCAAAGTACGGCTGTGATGTTTCGTCAAATTCTTATGGTAGAGTCTTATGCACTCCTTAACCATAGGAGGAGATTGCTGTAAAAGACTATCATTCACGTGTTGACTCCGTGTCCAAAGTTAGAAAAATCGTGGAAGTGGTAAGCTTCGAAGGGCACTAAAGTTGGAAGGTATTATACTAACGCACAGTATATCTAGACCCGACGTCCGTTGGATTTCTTACTAGAAGGTGTTTGTCTACCTTTTGAAGCTACCCTTCTGTTCGAGCTGCTACCTGGGGAAACATCACCGGCTCTGGTTCTTATGGCAGAGTATCACCTACTTTTCTTGTGGCGATGCATGCAGGAACTTTCTCTACTCCAGTGGTTTGAAACTTCGTATCATATTACCATGAACTATGGCTTCACCATCGCACAGGTCAATGGAGCGATGACCAAAATAGCTGACAAGGCAGAGTACGCACTTTCGGTATTTGATGCATACAAAGAAGCTACCGGTGGACCAGGTGGTCAATCTAATACCCCTCGGATCTCGGACGAAGAAAGGGGAGAGTGTCTTAAACTAATATTCCAGGGCAGAAACCATTTAGTAGATACCTGGGAGGACATTCTCAAACAAAACGTCGATGATTACATCACGTTCGTGGGCAAGGCGATTGCAGACGTCGAGGTATGGTGACAGTTGAGGCTTCATTGTTTTCCTCGTGAGAGTTTCCTGGAGCTTCCATTGTCGATGAACGCCACACCACAAATCTAGAATTTTTACGTGCCAACGGACGTTGACTTGTTGGATTACATTCAGCATGTTGATGGGATACCTCCTCAAGTACACCATCTCATCAGTGCATACCCCGTACCCGAGAACCTACAACCCAGCTATCTAAAGCTGGCCACAAGGCTACATCGACTTGTTGTAGATCGACTATACAAGGCAGCTACAAGCTCAAAACTGTGGAATTACCTACAGCTGCGATCACAAGTATTCGCGGCATACGAGGACGCTGCTCGGGCAGTGGGTCTTGGTACTCTGCCGGACATGAGAGGCTATTCTCTGGGGCAAGTGGGTTCCTCATCTACTCTGGCCGCTCGTGACCAAGTTAGTCCAAATACAGGTAGCGCTAGTAACTGTTTGACTGGTCATGGTCGCAAGCACGTTGTGTCTGCGCCTACCGCCTTTGATGCTCAGGGAGGCATCCTCGATCCTGCTACTTCCATCCACTCTGGCCCATATGACTCTATTGAATACGGATTGGGCACGCAATCTAGAGCCGTTTCTGAGGATGGTTCTCGTGCAGGGCGTAGGCAAAACAGGCGCAACCGCCATGCAGGCGGACGATCCGATGTTGGTCCTTCGGGCGGGTTTGAACATCTTGAATGAGTTCGAGAGTCTGGAGAGCCACGGGATCGTCAGTCAGGTGTTGCAAGCCCAAGGTAAACATGAAAGACATAAAACATAAAGTGCTTGAGTGGGAGGATACTGGTGAAAATGAAAGCGATCAAATACAACTTCAAACTTAAACCACCAAAGAATCTCTATTATTTTGACTCTATGCCAATGAGATTAGTACAGGCCATGAGGACCAGTAAACATTTCCATGCATTGTTCTAACAGAAGACTTGTCTGTGGTTGTTATCAGGCCAAGGTACTCATTGTTGCTTGAACAGACTCGAGCAGACGCTCGTGGCATGTTTAGCTTCTACACCTCGTATGAGGAAAAAATGCACGGTTGTCGCGTCTAGCGCTGAATATGTCCATTGGCACGCGAAGCTGCTCATACAGTGTCTCGGGCCGCTTTTCCACTCATGATGGAAAAGAATGTCCGATCTCAGGTCTGATCAATAAAGAATTAATGTTTTTCCAAGCGTGCCCGCGAATGAGAAAGAGAAAGAGATGGATGGATCTTATGCAATGAAGTTTTGGCATCAGGATGCGAGCGAACTGGCCCAACACAATGAAGCAATAGAGCGTCATGCCTCGTGTTGCACATGCTTGACCGGCATCGGATTTGATGGCACCGACTAGCCCTCGGTCCGCGTCTCTTTTTCTTCCCTGTTTTGCAGAGACAGAGGACTCTATGAGCAATGCAAGAAGTGATACATGCGATGCAGCAAAGTAACTAACACCAGCTCATTGCAGACGCACTCGGGAAACACGGGCAGCGCGGATGTGGGAAGATGGTGATGCGAGCGAATGCAGCCAAGCACGATGGCACAAGGGAGCGGGAGCTGGCATAAAAAGAGATTGCGTCCCTCATTCGCACGGATTCCGGCGGATCGCGAGCACAAGGCCGTCATCAGTCGGCGAAGCGTGGATCGCCTGCCAGCGTTGCACTTATGACGCGATGCAGCTGTGGCCAAGCGCAATAGATGGTCTGAATTCGCGTGAATGCTGGATACCTGATGGCGCCTTTCTTTTGTGTGAAATACAGAGCACATGGCATGTACTTGCAGCTTGTGTCACTTTTTTGTCTTTTGCAACTCACGCAAACATTTTGAACGGTCCCCACTGCTACCCAAAGTCCCTCGCATTCAGGGACAGGCTTGGCCTTCATAGCCCCTTGCTCACTGAGTAAATCAAGGTACCGTACTCTACACATTGCTTCCTTTTTTCTCAATGACTTGAGAATGCTCAAAACATCGAATCATACTCATCAATCAAACAAACAAACAATCCAACTCCAACGATTCATCAATAATCAATCCAATATCTCCACCTCGTTCATGCCCGTCAGATATGTCGTCCAGATTCTTTGCTGCAGATGACTCCGACTCTGATGACAATGAATCTGCAACCTCCGCTTCTTCTGACGAGGCCGAACAGGAAGCTGCAAACACCCAGCAAAAGAAGCAACCATTCTCGCGTAGCAACTTTCTCAAATCCGCCGATTCAGATGATGACGATGATTCAGACGAAGACTCCGACCGGGACGAAACAACGGACGAATCGGACAAAGATGAATCTGGCGACGAAGGCGGTAAGCTCGCAAAAAAGCCTGCAAAGTTAGCTGGAAAGGCCAGATTCATGAAAGGTGCCGCTGAAACTGATTCTGATGACGATGACGAGGAGGAGGATGTGAAGAGAGTCGTTAGAAGTGCTAGGGACAAACGCTTCGAGGATATGAGATCCGCTGTAAAATCATTGAAGAATGCTTCCAAGATCAATGATTGGATTGCCATTCAGAACGGTAAGCATCACGGCCCAAGTCACGTCGCACGTGCGACCCCAGTAGGGATGTGTCACCTGACATATCGTATATAGAATTCGACAGATTGAACAAATTACATTCCAAGGCTGCTTCCGTAATCCTGAAAGAAGGCACCCCTCGATTCTACATCCGAGCTCTGATCAGAACTGAAGATCTCGTCAAGAAATGGTCGTCTGACGAGAATAAGGATAAAACCAAGAAGATGAATCCTTCGACTTCCAAGGCATTCACTGCCATGAAGCAAAAGATCAAGAAACATAATAAAATGTTTGAAGCTGATATCGCGAAGCTACGAGAGGTAGGAGCCCGTAGCGTACAAGCGTCAATGTCTCTGATACCAATCTTGTACCATTTCATAGAACTTTGTGGATACGGATGCCTCGCAAGATGAAGCAGAAGCCGCTGCTGCGCCACCATCTGATCACTCTGAAGATGACATGAAGGAAGCTAAAAAAGGTAGCAGTGCCTTCTTGAAAGGTACAGGAGACACAGATGAAACCACATCGGACGAGGAAGACGGCGAGTCCGACCAAGACGATGCTCAAGCAAAGGGTCGTGATAAATTCTTAAAGACGGGAGATAATGATAGTGATGCAGCGCCAAAGGTCAAGAAAGTAAAGAAACCGAAAAAAGTTTTATTGCCCGAAGACGTCGAAGATGAAGACGAGGATAAGGAGTTCACGGTGGTTGGTAAAGGTGGAAAAATTCCCAAGCTTTTTGATGTCACTCCTGACACCCTGTTTAAGAGATTGAGGGAGTTGTTGGAGGCTAGAGGAAAGAAGGTGTGTAAACTTGCAATACATGTTTCTGTTCACGGAAAGTGATCCATCCATTCAAAACTTGACAGAGTACCGACAAGGCTGTCCAAGTCTCCAATTTGAAACGTCTGCATGAAGTAGCCGCTACTGCCCATGCCAAGATCCGAGTGCTATTGGCCCTGATACCAGCTCAATTCGACTCTACCCTAGCATCACTTGGCTTTATGAACATTGAGGCTTGGAGAAATGCGCTGCAACACATCTCGCAACTTTTAGCTCTTTTGGAAGAGAATCCTCATATAATTGTAGCTGAAGATGCGGAAGGAGATGATGACGAGACGGAGACTGACAAGGTGCGATTGTGGGATTTATTGTGTCAGAAGCTTTTGCTTTGTTACTCACATTTGTCAATCGATTTTCTGTAGAAATCAAAGAATGGAGAGTCCATTAGGTTACGGGGAAATGTAGCATCATTTGTAGATAGATTAGACGACGAGTTCACCAAGTCATTACAGAATATCGATCCGCACACGACAGAGTATGTGGACCGTCTACGAGATGAAACCACTTTGTATGCACTGATTGCTCGTTCGCAACAACACTTTACTCGTTTACGACAATCAGAATATGAAGCTCAGTTAATTATGAGGAGGGTGGAGCACGTATACTACAAGGTACTTTGTTTCGCAAAAAAGAGTCTGACGTCACATTTCTTGTGACTTTGCTGGCGTTTTGACAGAATTGACGACTCACTAATGCAAATTAACTTTTCATAGCCTGATAATGTCATTCAAACGGTGGAAGAAGCTACTCGTAAATTGTATCCCGTACTAGCTACAGATCCAATTCCACCTGACGTAGTATCCGCTCTCTGCACCCAGTTGTATAAAACAACCTCAGACCGCATCCGTACACGAGCTTTGCTGTGTCACGTCTATCACCATGCCCTCAACAACCAATTTTACAAAGCTCGCGACTTGTTGTTGATGTCACATTTACAGGATACCGTCCAGCACACGGACATTCAAACGCAAATCCTGTTTAACCGAACCATGGTACAAATCGGTTTATCGGCATTTAGATGCGGTCTCTTCAAAGAAGCTCATGCGTCTCTACAGGATATCCAATCGACTGGTAAAACAAAAGAACTTTTAGCACAGGGTATTCAGATGCAAAGATACAATGTTGAAAAGACAGCCGAACAGGAAAGATTGGAGAAGAGTAGACTATTACCATTTCATATGCATATTAATTTGGAGTTGCTGGAGTGTGTGTATTTGACTTGTAGCATGCTTTTGGAGATTCCATACATCGCAATGACGGCTAATGATATGAAGAAGAAGGTTATTTCGAAGCAGTTCAGGAGAATGTTGGATTATAATGAGCGACAGGTCTTTACTGGTGAGTTTTGTTGTTGTTGAATGTAGAGTAGCATTGGGCGTATTGTAGTGTGATGAAGTTTTAATGGTTTATGTGCTCGTCGCTTAACACAATATGCACAACAGGACCACCTGAAAATACCAGAGACCACATTATGGCTGCGGCCAAGGCGCTCGCTAGTGGCGACTGGCAAAAGTGCACAGACTTGATATCCTCGATCAAGATTTGGGACTTGATGCCAAATGCTGCTTCTATCAAAGATATGCTTTCCAGGTATGCTAGTCAAGACGACTCGTAAACCACTGCCTGCCGCTCTTTGTGCTCCTCAAACAAAGCTGAGACGCTAAATCATGATAGAAAAATCCAGGAAGAGGGTTTACGAACCTACTTCTTCACGTATTCATCCTACTATGATTCTATAGGTTTATCAGATCTAGCGTCCATGTTCTCCCTTCTGATAAACACCGTATATTCCATAGTATCCAGAATGATTATAAATGAGGAGCTAAATGCATCATTGGACCAAGTCAGCAATACTGTCATTCTGCATAAACCGCCAGGCCAACAAGGAGAAGTATCCAGACTACAATTCCTATGTGGCATGTATGCGGAAAAAGTAGGATCTTTCGTAGAAGGTAATGAGAAACTTCTTGATGCACGAGCCGCTATGCTTGGATTAGCGCAACGAGACCATGGAGGTGCTAGTGCAGGTGCTCCTGATGGTCAAGCCAATGGAGGTGCGAATACTGGTAGCAATGAAGGGGGGAGGCGCAGCGAAAGAGGACAAGGAGCAGGAGGTGTTCGTGATTCTAGGAGTGGTAGAACATCAGCTCTAGGTACACGTGGCGTTCGAGGCGGAGCCGGTGGTTATGGTGGAAGAGGTGGCTCTAAGCGTCAAGGTTAGGTCGTGTATGGGAGCGACTTGTTTGGCGTTGCATATGCGGTGTGCAATAGGGGGTAGTTGTAATGAGTAGTAGAAAGATACGCCTCATGATTTTGTATCCGTTTACGATGGTTGCAATACTTGAATACTTGAATATCGCAAACTACTTCAGTACGGGCTGTGGTATGCCTGTAAACGCGAGGAGAGTTGGATTGTTTGGTTTCTCGCATGTGTGAATCTTCCTGATCTCTATGTTGATAGCGTGTATATCCAGGACGGTTAATCTTTGGGATCTTAGATACCCTCGACCTGGGTCGCTCACCTTGAAGAATTGAGAGTCGTGGCAGACATGTGCGCTCGCTCCTGAGCACTGGTGTTGATGTCGATTATGGCATTGTTGATTTCTAACAGAGCAGTGGTGTTGATGTATATAAAGCGAGCACCGAGGGAGCTAGTGGGCAAGGGAGAGAGAGAGGCGGCTTTGAAATTCCAAGGAGTTTTTTTTGACCTTGATTTCTCGGATTTTCACCGATGCAGCGACTTGTTGGGATACGCTTCGGATTTCAGAGCCCTAGTAGTAGAATCACCAGTTGAGTAGTGATTCGCGATTAGCAACGACGAGAATCATCAGTCACGAATTGGGCTTTCTTGGTTCATTTCAAGGCCTTATCCTCATCCCGCAACAAACGCAGTCCTTGCTCAACCCATGCTCATCACTCCATCCTCCACCAATGCCAAATCCCTCCATGGCTTATACAATAGATGTGTCACCTGACTGTGGAATTGTCTAAAGAGTCTGGCAAAGCCTTTCGGCGGCTTAACACCGGGTATCTCATCACTCTCGGACACAATGCGGGCTCGATCCCTGATGGCTTGTAGCAGGAATAGGTGAAGACCCACGAACCTGTTGAGCTTGAGGCTATAAAAAGTCAAAGTAAATAACAAATGACATGAACCCCCCCCCAACAGAAGACTGTGTTTTCGTTGTGTCACCTCACGCGTTGTGGCCGAAGGCTTTTTGCGACAAGTGGAATGAGATTGCGAGACGAATAGCGAGGAATATATGACTTTGTTATGCTACATACTCGCAGATGTCATGGTGGCCGTCATTCAAGTCGTGACAGACCAAAGAGAGGTATCTCTCCTCGCGGGTTCATTCGCGTCGTAAAAACTCCATCGGAATACAGAGAAGCTCAACTTCCGAGGCCGGTACGCAGGCTGTGCGCCGACACACTCATTCCATTCCGTACATGGCGAGTCTAATCAATACATTCATGGCAAAAGAGCCTAAGCTGAGCGAGAAAGCTATGCCGTCGGCACCGGAACAACAATATTACTATACTCCATGGCCACCATCGCCACCTCATCATGCACATCATCCAAGTAGTGCTAATCTAGGTGCCTATCCGCATCATCTTGTACGTCTTCAACATCAACATCAGCCCAGGATATCAGCAAGACACGAGGCTGTACCAAACACAAAGTGAGTTTCCGCTGAATCTTGCATTGCAGCGATTGGAATTGACCGCTCCTCACCGGATAGGTTATTCGGTGAGTTGTGGGCTGCAAAGTAGACGATAAACCAGAACCTCGTGCTCATATTTTGATCTAGTTGGCAATCTGGCTTGGGCTACAGACGAATACTCGCTGCAATCCGCTTTTAGTGCTTATGGTATGTGTAAAGTGACCAATCAAGTTTGACTGATCCTCCACGATCATCACCTGATCTGATGACTCACGTTTTGCTGATCACATTTGAACGTTGTGGACAGGAGTCATCACAGAAGCAGTGATATTACGAGACAGAGAATCTGGTCGTTCACGTGGGTTTGGGTTTGTCACATATGCATCTACAGAAGAAGGTGAGACCTGGGTGCTGCCGCAAGCTTGATTTGGCAGTTAAACCACCTAAGATCGAGCACTGACGGTATTTCACTTTGTCAGCATCCGTCGCAATTCAGAACATGAATGGTCGAGAATTGGACGGGAGAGGATTACGTGTCAATCTTGCATCCGAGCGAGCAAAGGACAATACATCAACTCCATCGCTATCAAGTACGCCGTCACCTGGTGGATCTGTCGGGAGCAGAGAAAGCCCGACGCCAAGGAGTACCGGCGTCAGTAGACATAGTAGTCTGAGTGATACGCAGTACAATGCAGGTACGTGTCATTGGGGGAGGTGCCTATACTTGTGTTGAAATCATTTCTGAAAAGAGAATCTGATTCGTTTTGCTTATAGCATACGCAATGTACAGCCACCTTACAACTCATCACGGGCATTTTCAGCAAACAAACTATTATCAGCAGACACCACCGATTTTTCTCCAAGCCTATCCGCCACAATATAACATGACCTATCTGCAGCCAGTTTCCATACCACAACAACGCATACAGAACGAGGGGGATATGCACGACGGGGAAGTGTGAAGGTGTGAAGGCTACTGCACCTTTAGCTATTCCAAGACACTTTGATTTTGCTTCTATTGTCGTGTTATCCGTATTCTATTGTTCCCCATATACCCGCAGCACTTGATGTGCTCTGGAAACACCCGCGCAATTTTCAAATGAAGAATTTCGGGCTCGGTATCGGAAGATAAAAGAGGGGCCCTATTTTATTCACTGTCAGCATCCAAGTCTTTGACAGTTGTCACTGATGTCTATTCTCATATGCACGTTGTTAGTGCATGTAAGAAAACAGGTTTGCGCAAATTAACTTGTATCTTGGGGTTGTCAGGGGATGTCAGCGTCAGTCATTTAGTAATGTCATCATCGTGACACTTGTGATACGTAAGCAACTCACATAATCCAGAAGTTTGAACGAGGGCCACCCCTCAAGAATGAAAACGTCTGGCAATATATGATATACACATACACATATGGCTATCAATACGAACAGGGTGTATTTGCTATGTCATATATATATTCATGGCTTAATTTGAATAGTTGGATATAATTAATCTTCATTGACCCCCTCAATGGTACATCCAAGAGGCCGGAGTTTGCGGATAAGGTACCTAATAACATCCAATAACTCTGGGTTTTTACTTTGCACTGTGTACTGTGGACGCAATTTAGGATAGCTTCTAGTAGGCGAAGTACACGACTGGCGCGTAATCGTGACGGCTTAGAGATAATAGAGATTCTATTGATCAAAGCTAAGCTTGGACATTCTTTTCCTTCATAAGAGGAGGGGCCCGAGACACTATATGAGCAGCCTCGCGTGCCAATGGACATATTCAGCGCTGGACGCGTCAAACCAAACCTTCGCCGTGCAGTTTTTCCTCATACGAGGTGTAGACACGTCGTAGACATGCCACGAACGTATGCTCGACTCCGCTCAAGCAACAATGAGTACCT